>CM055075.1:1974412-2035064 GCA_029204045.2 Tillandsia leiboldiana
AGAGCCTGTACACTGATATATTATTTTTGAGTTACCTCCCTCTTTGAGCTTATGGTTTTGTATTCAGAGGATATTGTATGAGAATTTACTTGGGGAGATGGATATTTGTATTATTATTTCCAGTTGTACAGTGAGCGGATTTTAGTTTTACAGCAGTTTTATTTTATAGCTCTGATATCTGTTTAGCTGTAGTACCTTTTCTTGCAGGTTAGACGCTTCGCCTATACAGGGTTTTGCATAGGTGGCGGATCTGTTGGCGAGCCCGGGTCGCAGTTTTGACCCCGGGGCGTGACAGATTAGAGTGGTATCAGAGCCTAGGATGTAGGTCACTAAGGACTTAGAAACCCTAGGCTTGTGGTTGGACCCTAGGATGACTCACGCGAGGGCCGTGATTTTTAGCGAGAGTCCTGATTGAGTCCTTAAACTCACCCAAGGGATGGGATGAGTGATTGACATGTCTTCTCTCGGTGGCGACTATGTTGGCTGCAGACAACATAGTGCTACAGGAAGGGAGACATGCCTTTGACTTTCGCTAGATTGGGTCGAGTGTTGTTTTGGTTCTGTCCTGATGTTTGAATGTTGCTGCAGGTGTGTACGATGCCTCCCCGACACAGGATGCGGACACGTTCTCAGCCTTCCTCCTCCGATGAGCCTGAGTAGGAGGAGTTAGCACAGGGCCGACAGAGTGAGGAACACGAGCTTCGGGCTCAGATGCCCCAGTTGTCGGAGGCTGTCCGACGTCAGGAGGAGACTTCCCGACGTCAGGAGGAGGTCATGGACCGGATGATGCGCGTGTTTGAGCAGAGGGCGCATCCTGTCACAGCACCCCCTGAGAGTTTCCCTGCACCTTCTTCCCCAGCCGTGGCACCCCCTGTTGTACCAGCGGCACCGGCAGCCCCTATTGCGCCTGTTACTAGCAGACAGCCGTCCGGGACGGCAGGACAGTTGACCCCTACGGAACAGCGAGAGGTGGTAGAGTTGTTGATGGGGTTTCGTCAGTTTGACCGGCCTCGTTTCTCGGGACAGAGTTTAGAGCCGTGGGAGGCGGAGTCGTGGATCACGGCGATGGAGCGACATTTCGAGAGTCTGTTCATCGAGGAGTGGTTTCAGGTTCTGCTGGCGACGAACTTCTTGGAGCACAACGCCGAGGCCTGGTGGCGGCGTGTTCGACCTGTTGGTCCGCCTGGGACACAGTTGCTCACTTGGGCGAAGTTTCGCAGCTTACTTCTTGGAGCCTTCTTTCCGGAGAGTGTTAGGCAGAGGTTGGAGAAGGAGTTGAAGAATCTCCGACAGGGAGATCGTCCCGTGCAGGCGTACATCGCAGACTTCAACCGGTTGTTGGCCAGTGTACCGCACGCGGTCAGGGACGAGGCGCATCAGATCTACATGTTCGAACGAGGGTTGCGCCGAGACATTTATCAATTCGTCCGTTCGCGCAGACTGCAGACGTTGGATGACACGATGGAGCAGGCACTTTATGTAGAGCGCGGGGAGGCAGTGATGGACGAGGTGGCTCCAGCTCCCACAGTGATTCCAGGGGCGAAGCGCCCAGCACAGGTTGATGAGGGACAGACGAGTCGGCAGGGACCTCCGAGACCTCCACGATTTCACCCTGAGGATCATGGGTTTCAGAGGCGCCAGAGATCGGGTGGACCCCCGCGGCAGCCGCAGTATCAGCAGCGACAGCAGTCTCAGCATCAGTACCCCCGGCAGCAACAACATCGGCATCAGCGACAGGAGCAGTGCGTTATCTGTGGTTGGCCCCATCCACGTCGCAGTGTGACCAGAGGCAGGGACGGTGCTTCCTATGTGGAGAGTTGGGACATTTCTGAGCAGCTTGCCCCCGAGCCATTCTGTCAGTGCGACCTATCGTGACAGCACCCCCCTTGCCTATTCAGGAAGCGGAAGCCCCTCAGGTACACCGTCAGACAGAGTGGGTCACGACGTCGGGACAGACGGGACGACGACCTTCAGCACCCAGTGGACGGGTTTATGTGGCCCAGGTGGAGGGCACCCCGGCAGCGGATCGTGTCGTCGCAGGTATGATTTTATTTTTATATAGTCTGCTGAGCTTGAGCATTTCTGTACTGCCGCTTTTCCTGCATATGTTAGTAGAGCAATTACATCTCTGCATGGATAAGAGATAGGTTTATCACTGCGTGCTTTAGCGGTTAGATTTTTGTCGGTATCCTATGAGTAGAGGAGGATTGCGGAGCCTGAGCAGTACAGTTGAGACTTGTGATTTTACCAGCAGGTGTGACGGTTCAGGGACAGCTCCAAGACTCTGATCAAGCACACGGGATGAACCGGTTGGCGCGATATCATGCAACTACTGATTGTGGAACGAGAGCAGTGACCCTTCCGCGAGTTAGACAGAAGGAGTTTATTTTCACAAGTTGCCAAGGTACCCTTCCTGCAGCGATGGCTTCAGCAGCAATGGACAGACGCCACCACTACAGCGTTTGTGACGATTAGGACTAGAGGTTGTGTTCCTAGGGGTCACGATTAGATCGTAGCTTTCGTATTTGTAGCCACAGCAGGAACGGCTTCAACACTTCTCTCCCTTTTTTATCGTCTTTATGCTGAAACTTACGAACGGGACGAAAACTTCGAAAGGCTACTCCAGAAATGGAGGCAGTGCCCAAACCTGTTCTTGTTTGAATGGGGCGAGGGCACCGGCCTTTCGAAATTTTTGAACTTTTTGTTATTTTTGGCTGCTTTCCAAATTGAGAGTTGGAGTTGATGACGTTCCTGATGGTGGGGCCTTTACCTTTCTTGTTGGTTGTGTTGGCGTACTTCGAGTAGATTTGGACGTGTTGGTTTTGGAGATGCATTTTAGTTTCGAGAACGAAACTTTCTTTTAGTGGGGGAGGATGTGATGACCCGGATCTCCGCAAAGCTTTTGCAGTGTAAATTATGGCTTCTGGAGGCCTATGATGTGTGTTGGAGTTGGTTGCGCGCAAATCAGACTTCAGATTTGGACCCAGCGTGAAATTTGGATTAAGAATACCTGTCCGGATGCCTTCGACAAATTTTAGAAGTGAAATTTGGCAAAACGGACATCGGATTTGGATTCAGCGCGCGAAAACGATGAAAATGGACAACTTACTTGTATTTTTTCGGAGCCCGGATGCCAAATTACGGATTTCGAGGCGTGGAGTTACTGTTCCGTCAGGCTAGGGCAGCGCCGGCGACGGCAGGCAGCGGCGGAGCACGGCGGCAGGGCGCGGGCAGGCGAATGCGCGGCGGCGGGCAGTGCGGTCCATGAATTTTGGCGTGCACCGGGAGCAGCCAACGTCGGGCGTGCCACGTGTCGCGCGCTGATTGGGCGGTCAACGCACGCGCGACAGCACGTCGGGCGCGGCGCACCGTGGACCCAACCAGGCCACGTGTCGCCCGCCCATTGGCGGGCGCAGCGACCTGGCTGGGCCGCCATGAACCGCGGCCCACGGTTCCCGCCGTGGACCGCGCGGCCACGCGGCGCGCCGCGATTGGCGGGCGCGCGGGACGCGGAGGGGACACGTGGCGGCTCCTCAGCGTTTCGGGCGCGCACAGTGTTGGGCCGGCCCAGCACTTGTCACGCCCCGAGTTCGAAAAACAGCGTCTAAATTTTTTTTTTCTTTTTCTCAAATCAGAGTTTAAAACCAGCCAGAGCGCGGCAGACCGCCACATATATAGAAAATTCTCAATCCCCATAGGATTGAGCATTTTCTATACATGCTCGGCTCAACAATGGCAAACCAACATCAGAGTAATCTAAACTACGAACTCTAAGGCAAAAGATTTAAACAGTTTACAATTACCACAACTTATTACTACTTGAATTACAAATTAAATACAAGCTTAAAACTGAAATATCAACGGCTGGCCAGGGTCATATCTAATGTGGCATCTCAACATCACGTCCCGACATCCCAACACCCGCGCGCCCTGAAAAATGGTCACCCATGAGGTGTGAGATACATCGACAGTGTATCCCAGTGGGCACGACGAGCCGAGAAATAGCAAATCGTACCTACTGGCATACAATAACCAGTGGATAGTAAGAGATCAGTAGGCAAGGCAGGTATAACAAGCTGATAACTGAATAATCATGAATACAGTGCTGACCATAACAGGATACTAAACTATCATAATAATAGCATGCTGATATATATATTGAACAAGAACTGAGAAATCATAAGATGATAATGATAAACAGGCAAGCAATGCATCAATGGTAGAATAACAAAATACCCTATCAAAAGCCACCATATTGGTCAACAAGACCTCAGGGAAAACTCGCCGAACCTGGCACCAACCTGGCTGACATACTCCGGCACCCTCGGGCACTAACCTGGGAGTCAACACTCCGGCACCCTTGGGCACTAACCTGGGAGTCACGGGTCGTATACCAGACCACTTTACCGGTAAAGAACATCCACACGGGTCATGACTCCGCTGATGTTCGTGAAGTACAGCAGCGCGGGCGATCAATCATGCAAATGCTCAAGCTCACGGTCCATAGACCGGGTAATCGGCAATAAGCCGGGAAATCCCAATAGGGATGCAACAACAGAATGCCAACTGAATCTCATCATATGCAATGATAGAAATATACAACCACTAAAGCATGGATCAGATGTAATCAGGAAGTACTGATAATCAGGTATAAATGTGCAAGCTAGCTAATGACCAATCAGGCATGGCAAATGGTCCAGGAATAAAATCATAATAACTAGAAGCAGGCTAAAGATCAATCGAGCATGGCAACATATAAGCTAGCAAGCTATGGATCAATCATGCAGGCATAACATAAAATGATAACTGATAATAATCAATGAATCATAGCAGATATAGCAATATAAAAAGTGATGCTGATCAATAAAAAGAGCAGGCTCAACAAGGAAATCTAGGCTATCACAAGAACAGGGGTCCGACCAATTACGATACCCTAGAGGGCCGAGATGATAAAGCCCGGACTGAAGATAAACCCACCTGTCTGCAGGCGATCTGACAACTCCAACGGAATGCTCGAAGGCTAGAGCCAAACCGTGCCAACCTGAATCAAAGATGTTGATCAGGGAACAACTCACACAAACCCAAACCTCAGACTCTCTAATCCCACAAAACTTAAACCTGGACCTTTTCCAGATTACGCAAGTCGCCGGAAAAATCGCCGTTCAGCCCACTTTGACCCTAACAGCGCTTACAGATTTCCAATTTCAACGAAAATTGACGTGCAACCTCGAAATACTAAAACATTAATGTTTGACAAACAACACATTTCTAGACTCAACCTTTTAATCAAATGTTGGTATAATTACCAAAATGCCCCTCCCGAAAATTCCATTTGGATTTCCGGGAGACACGGGCTTTGACCCTTTGCCGCTGGCTCAACCAGATTCTACTGGGACTCAACAGACGGCTAGGCGGAACCGCCACAATTTCCCGAATTGCGCGATTGCCACCGGGGCGCCGTTAAACCGACGATTTTGTCGATTTACGGACCGATAACCAATTTCCGCTCAACGAGAGCCAACGGATCACTAGCAAAAAGCTTAGAGATTATATACACACTGCCCGAGACAGCACGCGAGGCTACAATTGTGTTTTGACCCCTAGGGTTTCCAGAAATCGCACTTTTATAGCAATTTGAGAGCCATTTTTTGCCCGTTCTAACTATCGGAACATCATTTTGACAAACCGTCACCTCCAACAGATGGCCCTCGACTTGCTGGACACCGTGCTCACCATTTGGCAACAGCATGGAACCCGAATAAAATTTCGGCCCATGAACCACTTGCTACATAGGTTAAATAGCACCATTTTTGTATTTTAATTTTTCTACGCGGCCAAACCTATTTTTAAGGTGAGCATCACGTTCAGTGACCTCAAAATAGCCAGAAGCTCACTGTCGCGAAGTTCCATAATATCCAGATCAGCCCCAAATCCAAACCAACCTACATAAGGCTCAAACTTGACCAATCTTCAAAACTGCTTGTGCCAACACCAAACTAACTTGAGCATCTTGCTCATGACATCCCAGAGGCTCAAAGGCTTGCTATTGTGCAACCTCAGAAGCTGCTGGATCCATAGATCCAAGTCTCAAGCTCTCCAATGGACAAGAATGCTCCACACAAAAATCCACTCAGCCAAAATTGGATATGAAGTGAGCATAAAGCTCAGGGGAGTGTGTGGAGGCATCTGGTGCTTTTCTGGATGCTAGATAATTATTAAATAAAATTCGGGCTCATTGGGGCATTTTCACAAACAGATGGAGGGCATTACCTCTAAACATGCAACCAACCTAAACCCAAGCAGCAACTTGTCCAATCTCAGATCTGGGAGGTTCCTACTTGGATGGAAAGGTTCTACGAGGCAGCAGGAACATTTCCATCAAGTTTGGATCACCTTGCATCCACGGTTGGCCGAGAACAAGAGGAAGAAGATGAAGAAGCTTGCACCTATGGACCAAAAATGGTGATTTTCCATTTCTGGGTTATGGGCCTCAAAAAACAGCACCTACAGGTGCATCTCGACCCCACGAAGCTCACTGGGCTCGTGGTCAACGGCGAGGCACGGCGGCGGCGGCGGTGGCAAAGCTTCGGTTTCGAGCTTTCCACCAACAATGGTGGATCTCCACCAAGGCTGAATGGACTCCATGCAAGTGCATGGATGGGATCCCCTTGATCCTAGTAAACTTCCCGACCATGTCTTCCCCGCCGACGACTGCCGGATGGCCGGCCACCATGACTCGAGCTCAAGCTCGGTCATCCATGGCAACTCCAGTTTTGGGCTGCATGGATGCCATGCAAAGGCATGGATGGAGTCCTCTCACTCCCAGGAAGCTTCCCGGCCATGTGCCCTGCGTCGAGGAGCGACGCCGGCGCCGGAGCAAGAAGCTCGGCCAAGGTGCAAGAAACCCGAAAACTAGGGCTTAGGTTTTTGGCTCAACCGCTTGACCAAACTCCACAAAATTTGGTGGAGTTGATCATCTTCTCCTACAGTTTCTACCCATCATTTTATTTCTTTATTTGGTCGAGTAGTTGCGACACAAGACCGAGGCGGAGCTCTTGGCGGTGCAACTTGGCCACCGGCCAACAGGAGCTTTTCCCATTTCGTGGGTGGGCTGGAAAGAATCCTTAGGTGATAAGGAGGACACTTCCAAGGGTCTCGGGCCAAAGAAACCGAAGGATCAAGGGAACTCACCTCGCCGGAGTTGGAGAAGAAGGATGTAGCCGGTTTCCTTCCCCGATGTCGCGTAGCCTCCCAGCAGCCTCAGCCTTGATCTCCAGACACAGGAGAAACCTCCAGAGACCTCAGGAAGAAGCTAGAGGATCTTGGGAGCAACCTTCACTCCTCTTCTCTCTCTCTCGGTTTTTGAAACAAAGGGAATGGTGGGGGTAACTCCGAGCTAAAGGGAGGGAGGCGTTTTGCTTCTTCAACGCACCCAAGACTTAAAAGCTTCCAAAAACGGATCTGTAACCCCCCCCATGGGCAGCCCAAAGGTCCCAAGCCAATTCCAAAAAAAATATCTTTTGCTACAATATGCTATTTGGTCCTTTTATCTTATGCTCCCAACACCCTAGTCCATTGCTGTAGATCACATATACTGTAAGGACCTCCAACAATAAGTCTTAAATAATTTGATCCACGAAATATCTAAGTTTTCGTAAAAATACGTAATTTTTCGACACTTTTCACGCATTTCGAGACGAACGGGTCGTCGAAATGGAAAACAAACTTCGCCACGACGTCCGGCTCGTCGAGACCTTTCAAGTAGCATATTTTCTTTCTTGATTTGATGCTCGAATGAATTCTCGGGCCATGAAATACTACAATTTGCACTATTTGGCACGCATTCCGATACACCAGATTCGCCAAACGCGAATTCCGTCAGTGCCATTGCGTTCAGAATGTCAAAATTAGCTAGAAACGACTACTCGTACTGCTATGCTTGGGGTCCAAACGGCGAAACGGCCGATGATAGTCGAGAGGGGAATTAAATCAGGGGTTACTATTCACAACTTAAGTTGTGGGCCCCGCAACTTCTTCGCTGATTTGCGGAAGATCCGACCGTCGGATCGAAAACTTTTGAATATCAATCTTTCATGTTTTGACGATACGGTCGCACTGGTGATCTCAAATTTTCGAGATCAGATCCCGATCAAAAGTCGATATTTTTGGGCCACAATTGCACTACTAATAATCCATTTTTACCATTTAAATAATCTAGAAAATTATTTAAACTTAGATTTTGAATTTCAAAAATCATGGTTACTACAGCACTGTAGCCGTCCGAAAGCCTGCGGGCGCCCGAATTTGGGCCCAAAAAGCCCATTTGGTTTCTTTTTGGGAAAGGCCTATAAATAGGCCATTTACTCTTCGGTTTTGGGTCTTTTCCCGAGCCCAAATGCGAATGAGCCCTATTGCAAACTTGTTTATCACCCTATTCTGGATCTTGTGAAGGAAGCTCAGAATTTTTGGAGGCCGCGGCATCGACGACTTCGGCATCGTAGCGCAGAGCGACGTTCTTTCATCGGAGGCCCGTTATCGTCGCATTTCGGTCCGCGAGGTCCACAGAGCCACTCCGACAGTATTTTTGGACGATTTTTGCAGCATCGGTTTCACGAGAGGCAGGCCTCTGATTTCCGTGTTAATCATCTTGCTTTATTCTAAGTTCTTTGCATGGTTTACGAGGCATCTTTGAACCCCCTTTGTTGTTGGTGAATTTCTGGATAGCAGAGGCTTGTCGGATTTTTATCTCTGCGCTCGGTTATCGTATTTCGACATGTGAGGACTCGATCGACATCTACTCTTCTCAAGGATCGCCGTCGTATTTTTATTTGAATTTTTGGAGGACTCTTCAAAGGTGATAATTGAGCTTCTTTGGGATTGTTTTGCTATAGGCTTGTGTTTATGAGGGAGTTAACATACCGCGATGTTTTATTTTTATCTTGACCTACAGGTGTCGGATTGAGAAGTATAAATACTCGATTTGGGGCTACTCGTCGCGAGGATCGCAACGGTGATTTTTCTGGATTTTTCTGAGGACTAGACAGAGGTGAAATTCCTCATTTTCGGTGCTGGTTTTGGCTAACAACAAGTGCTGTATTTGGAACTGCTACCGTTGATGCTATGTGTGGTACTTTTTGCAGTGATTCGCAGATTTGGATATCTTACGGAGAGTCGGGCAGAGAGGAGGTTATTACTGTTGTGGAACGCGCATTTTTCCTGGTGGGTTGCTTCGCCTCCAAAATTGATGGACTATTCATTAATTCTATCGTGTAGTAAATCATACATGATTGTTCGATGTATTAGGAAGCATGTTAGTTATAGAAGGATGATCTCGTGTTGTTATCATGATCATGTTATTATATGCTTCCTATCTGTGTCAATTCATTTACCACTATTTGGAACTTGACCTAGCACCCTGTCATATGATGTATGTTCAACCAGACTAGTAGAAAACCCTCACTTGGGCTAGGTTTATTTATGCTTTAGACATCCACACTTCTTATTCTATTCTTGGACATAGTGTTATCCTCGCCCGGGTAGTGGGTCGAGTGGTCGGGATTTCTCTTAGTGTGGGATGCATGTTACACTCGTGCTTGCGGGCAGAGTGGAGTCTGGTGACATAGCTGGTCTTTTATCTGTGGCGGGAGACGTTTGGGTGAACGGCGGTCCCGGGATGTCTTGTTTATCTGTTTTATGTGTCGCCACTGCGTTAGTGGCAGTAGTATACCAGTGTTAGCAGGACCTTGAACTCAGAACCTTTTTGGACACACACATGATTTTAGTCGACCAATGTTTTCTTCCAAACATCGAAGGGTCGCCGGAGTCTGTTCTTGTTTGATTGGATGAAGGCATTAGCCCTTCGGGGTTTGGGCATAAAAACTTGTTTTCTAACTGTTTTTCCTAAAAGAACTAAAAAATCATTAAAAATGGATTTTCCTCAAATCAAGATGGTTTTTCAAAAAGGAACTACTTTTATTCCTCACCCCGTGTGGGTTTGAGTGAAAAATGGTTTTCAGTAATAAATGTCACATTTTTCCTGTAAACTTCCCCACTCGTGAGGATTCGAGTGGTCTGGGTTTTAAGGGCTGCCTTTTTCTTTGGGTCGGGAACAACGAGGGGCTATGCCTAGAGCCTGTTCTTGTTTGATTTGGGTTGTAGGTTCTAGTCTTTCGGGGTTCTCGGACCCTTCATTGTTGTTGGCTGTGAAGTATACCCAGCTAATGAGTTTGCATGTCGAGCTGATGTTCTTTTCGGGGAGCCGTTGGGTCGACAGCGGTCCCGACTGTTCGAGTGTTTCCTGTTAGTGAGTTAGAGAGGTGATTCTGGTACTGTCGATCTTGTTGATCGTGGATTGGACTATAGCCTGCATGAGCCATATTGAGCTCGACAGAGATGCGCGGATACTTTCCTCGGTGGGGTCGCGCCCCTCGAGTGCCACTCCGGAGTTGGGCCTGTTACTTTGCTATCGCGACTTGTCGACGCAGTCCCTCTGGCTGGGCCAGTTTTGGCAGTCACGGACGCCCTATGGTAGACCCGTCCTCTTGTGGATGTGCGGTAGTAGGTGGGCGCAGGTTTGACTGGACCCCTTGTGGCAGTCAGTGTAGATTGGGTGATTATATTTGAGAGTTAGTAGATGCATCATGTTTCCATCTCTTCCACCTCTTGAGTATTTAGATAGAGGCATAGTAGCTGTAGAGTTATTTTCCAGCTCTTTTCATTTCAGTACTACATTTGTTACTTTATGCATCTAGTAGACTTAGTGGGCAGACCGTCGTGTTACGGAATTTGTATTGGCGTATTTCGTGAAAGTGTTTAAGTCTTAAAGATTGAAGATGAAGATGTTTGGATCATATACCTCAATCTCAAAAAAGAAGAATTCAAAAGGATCAGGTGCGTTTAACTAAATAATCTTGGTGATCCGAATACTTCTTATAGTGTAGAAACACTTGGATGGATTCTTAATTGCATAAAAATCAAAGAAACTGGACTGTTATATGTTCAGGATCCGGATCAGGTTACTTCAGTCCGGACCCCGAACGTAGGTATGTTCATGCGGAAATCCAGTCCGGACCCTCCCTGGTTCAGTCCGGACCCCGAACGTGGATTCTGCAGAAATCGCATGAACAGTCCGGACCGTGCTTCCTTCAGTCCGGACCCCGAACACGATTTTTCAGGAATTCTCTGAAAAACAACGACAGTCCGGAACAAGCTAAATCCAGTCCGAACCGTCGTGCGGGAAAAAGTCTGTTAAAGTCAGTTTTTGATTCTTATCCTATTCCAAAGGTTTCTAACCTATAAATAAATCATAATTTTATCTTTTAGGGAACGACCGAAAATTAGAAAAATCTACATATAGAGAAGAAAGGGAAAAACTAGATTTACTCTATATTTCTTCATCTATATTGATTAATTTGATTCTAGGATTTCAAACTCAGATTTTGAGTAGAATCAAATTAATGAATACTTAGATGGTATTTCCTATCTATCTTTGATCTAAGTATTTGGAGGATTTTCACCACCAACAAAACAACGATTTTGCCAAAAATCGGCGCGTGGATTCGCGTGGCCTTGTGGATTCAAGGTGTTATCGCTCTCGTGGATTCGGAGCAAGGCGCGTTCGTGTGATCGAGACGTGCTACATTGGTGGAGACCGTGGATTCGGTTGGACGTCGTGGACTCGACGTTGGACGCTGAGGATTCGGCATTGGACGCAAATTGTGGATTCGAGGCGCGTTGCGGAGCGAGCGGAGAAGATCAACTAGGAGCGTATGGAAAAAGGTTGAGTCATGTGAGTACGGTATATCACATTTGTACGTGTTATTCTAGTTGATTTCACCATGTTATTCGTCCCGTGGTTTTTTACTCCTGTGACGGAGTTTTCCACGTAAAATCTCTGCGTGTTATTTACTTTTCCGCATTGGGTTATTTTTACGCAAAGATTTTGGTGTGTTTATTGTTTACACCTATTCACCCCTCTCTAGATATTTTTTTTCCCTATTCAGATCCATATTTAATATAACCCACAAGTGGTATCAGAGCAGGAATAGGGTTGTAAACAATGGTTGAAGGTGGAAACATCAATAGACCATGCACAGTTCTTCGATGGAACAAATTATGCATATTGGAAAGTACGCATGAAAGCGTTTTTAATTTCCATCGATGAACGAGTATGGCAATCAATTGAGTTTGGATGGATAAATCCTACTGAAATTATTGCTGATGTTCGCACCATCAAACCTAGGTCGAAATGGACCAAGGAAGAAATTGAAACATCTTCTTACAACGGCAATGGAATTAACGCCTTATTTAATGCTTTGTCGCAAACCGAATTCTCTCGCGTCTCGGCATGTGAGACTGCGAAAGAAATCTGGGATGTTCTACAAGTTACACATGAGGGAACAAGACTTGTGAAGATTCAAAAACTGCAAATACTTACGAGCAAATTTGACTCTATTTTTATGGCAGAAAATGAATCTTTCACAGATTATTACACACGATTGCAAGATATCGTTAATACATGTGCTAACTTGGGAGAGAAAATTCCAGAATCTAATGTTGTGAGAAAGATTTTAAGGACTCTTCCAGAAAGATTTCGCCCTAAGGTTGCAGCCATTGAAACAGTAAAACACCCGGACGAAATCCGTGTAGAAGAATTAGTTGGTGCACTTCAAACATATGAAATGACTTTTCCTACTAACTATTCTTCTGGAAAGCCATCTTCTTCTAAGTCTTCAGGATTTGCATTGAAATCAACAAAAGAAGAAGACTCGGATTCATCCTCCGCAGACAGTGATGAGAATCTATCAATGGAGGATTTCGAGAAGCAACTTGCTTTCTTGACGAGAAAATTTTGCCGAAACTTTCGAAGGGGTAATTCAAGCAAAACTTCATCCTTCATAAAGTCCAAGAAAGACAAAGGAACTTCAAGCTTTAAGTCAAGAAAGCAAGAGAGTTTTTCAAAGGACAAGAAGAACTCGGAGGGACAAATCCAATGCTTCAAGTGCCGAGGCTACGGTCACATCTCAACGGAATGTCCCAACAAGAATCCGTCAAAGAAGAAGGCGATGCAAGCCATCACTTGGGATGACACCTCAACTTCCAATGAGTCATCTTCCAGTGATGAGGATAACAACGCGACGGCATTCCACGCGTCCACAGCTTCACCTTACGTGTGTTTTATGGCAAGTACATCCGGTTCATTATCCAACTCCTCCCAAGTTGAAAAGAATGCAACGGACGATGAACCGAGTAATTCCGAAGGTGAAGACTTTGCTTTTGCCTATCATAAGCTTTTAAAGGATTCAAAGAAATTGGCAAAGCAAAACAAGAGTTTGAGAAGAAGATTGCAGGATCTTGAAGAAGAAGCAAAAATGGCAGCTTCTCTCTCAAACGCTCTTGAAGTGGAAAGGGACAACTTGATCAAAGTAAATATTTCCCTTCAAGAGAAGAATGAGCATTTCGAGAAGGAACACATCAAACTGGTGGATAAAGCCAATTACTTCTTGAAGCTCTACTCCGAGGCTCGACAAGAGAAGATGGAAATGACGAAGACCATATTCCAACTTAAGGAAGATTTGAAGCGATTCTCTTCCGGAAGGAGCAAGATGGATAAGTTGCTTAGTCTTCGTCAAACTAACCGTTTGGGCCTTGGATACAATCGAACTGGAGACAGTTCTAGTTCGAGTGAAATAATTTTTGTGCCCCAGTCCTCCGACGGAAATCACTGCATCCAACGACAACAAGCCTACCTCACCTACTTCGGGTTCAACAAGTACAAAGGTATGTTTTCGTTGTGGTTTTGCAGGGCACATAAGAAGAGATTGCAAGATTGGAGCAAAACGATCAAATCAAGCACCTCTTGCAACAACTACAAACGAGTTCATCCTCCGGAAATCAAAGAAAAAATTTTCAAAAGAAAAGAACATTGGTAGTACACCTAACAAGACGACGATGTCAAAGAAAAGCGATCAATCAAACAAGACGCTTTCACCAAGGAGAATAACTTCACAATCATTGCCGACGTACTCCAAAACTCAAAAGGTTTGGGTGCGCAAAGGTGAGATCTTCCCTTGTCTTGTTGTTCATACATCACTGCATGCTTATGATAATTCGTCTTGATATCTGGATAGTGGATGTTCACGCCACATGACCGGAGATAAAAATATTTTTCAAATCCTTGAGAAAACCTCCGGAGGACATGTAGTTTTTGGAGATGGACGATCTTCAAAAATTGTTGGCAAAGGAACCATTGTTATTCCAGAAGGCCCAGTTTTGAACAATGTTTTATTTGTTGAAGGCCTGAAGACTAACCTCATTAGCATTAGTCAATTATGTGATAATGGTTTCTCAGTTAATTTTTCTTCTGCTGAATGCATTGTAACTGATAAGGACCATTTATTCCTTTTGAAAGGGGTTAGGTCTGAAAACAACTGCTATGTAGTTCGTAACAAAATTTCTGAACATTGTAACCTAGTGTCACTTGATAATGAAACTCTTTGGCATGAAAGACTATGTTACATTAACTTTAAGGAACTAGCTAGAATTTCTAACAAAGACGTGGTTAAGGGAGTTCCTAAACTATCTTTTAAAGAAAACATTGTGTGTGGAGGTTGTCAAAAGGGAAAACAATCAAGGGCCACGCACAAGAATTTAAACCACGCGGGAACCAAACGACCACTTGAATTATTGCACATGGACTTAATGGGGCCGACTCGTCAACCAAGTTTGGGCGGAAAATGGTACATTTTTCTTATGGTTGATGATTTCTCTAGATTTTCATGGGTAGAATTTTTAAGAGAAAAAGCGGATACTTTCGATTGTTTTCATGAGATATGTCATCGTGTTATGATTGAGAAAAATGAAAAGATCGTTCGTGTTCGAAGTGATAGAGGTGGAGAATTTATAAATTCAAAATTCATTGATTTTTGCACTTCCAATGGCATAAAACATGAATTCTCTACACCCTATACACCTCAACAGAATGGTGTAGTCGAGCGCAAAAATAGAGTAGTACAAGAGATGGCGCGTGTTATGCTTCACAGCCGGAAACTCCCGTTACATTTTTGGGCTGAAGTAGTTAACACCGCGGTCTACGTAATCAATCGTGTTTATTTGCGCCCGGGTACTTTAAATACACCATATGAGCTATGGTTTTGTAGAAAACCAAATATCAAATATTTCCGAATCTTTGGGAGTCGTTGTTACATTTTATATGATCGCGAAAATCTTGGAAAATTCGACTCTCGAAGTGACCAAGGAATTTTCATGGGTTATTCTACAAACAGTAGAGCATATCGGGTTTTTAACCTCGAATCTAAAACGATGGTAGAATCTTTTAATGTTAAAGTAGATCAAGCCTTTCATTTTTCATCTGATAAATCTACTCCTGATATCTCTATTGATGATGATACTCCTGTAAATGTATCTTCTCATGATAATTTTTCCGATAATGTTGATGCATCTCATGGTTCTTCTAGTTTATCTGATGTGCAGGAATCATCACACATACCTCTGAGCACTCCGTTATCTCAAACGTTACATATCTCCAAGGACCATCCAGAGTCGAATATCATTGGAGATCCACAAGGAGTCAGGACTCGGAGACAATTGGTTTGTGGAGTTGCGTGTTACGTCTCCATGTTAGAACCAAAGAACGTTGATGAAGCTCTTCAGGATGATTATTGGATTGAAGCAATGCAAGAAGAGCTCCATCAATTCGAAAGGAACAAAGTCTGGGAACTAACAAAGCCTCCGAAGCAACACAACATAATCGGTAAAAAATGGATTTTCAAGAACAAGAAAAACGAGGAAGGTACCATCATTAGGAACAAAGCACGCTTAGTTGCTCAGGGCTATTCACAAATTGAAGGTATAGACTTTGATGAGACGTTCGCCACAGTAGCTCGTCTCGAGTCAATTCATATCCTTTTCGCAATTGCTTGTCATTTCAAAATTAAACTTTTTCAAATGGACGTTAAGAGCGCCTTTTTAAATGGTTTTCTAAATGAGGAAGTTTGTGTTGCACAACCGAAAGGTTTCATTGATCATAAACTGCCTAACCATTTTTTTCGATTGAAAAAGGTTCTTTACGGTCTAAAACAAGCACCGCGAGCATGGTACGAAAGGTTGACAAAGCACCTTTTGGAAAAGGGCTATACTCGAGGGGGAGCGGATCAGACACTCTTTGTGAAGCATTTTCAGAAAAACTTCATTGTGGCACAAATCTATGTCGATGACATTGTATTTGGAGAAACAAGGAATAATGATGCTTCAAAATTCGCTGAAACCATGAAAAACGAATTTGAGATGTCCATAATGGGCGAGCTAACATACTTTCTTGGATTGCAAGTCAAACAAAGTGAAGAAGGCATTCATCTGTGCCAATCCAAGTATGCAAAGAAGTTGGTTGAGAAATTTGGATTAGAAAATTCTAAAGACTTTCCGACTCCAATGGGAACTAGCAATAAGGGATTAGGAAGCGAATCTCTCAGTGAAAGTGTAGACGATAAGCTTTATCGCAGCATGATTGGTAGTCTACTCTATCTCACGGCTAGTCGCCAGGACATATCCTTTAGTGTTGGGATCTGCGCGAGATATCAATCAGCACCAAAGGAAGTTCACCTGAAATTGGTGAAAAGGATCATCCGGTACGTCAAAGAAACTTTAAATTTTGGAATTTGGTATCCTATGGGCACAACTCTCGACATAATAGGATACTCAGATGCCGATTGGGCTGGATCAGTGGATGATCGGAAAAGCACGAGTGGTGCATGTTTTTACCTCGGCCATTGTCTTATCGCATGGCACAGTAAAAAGCAAAACTGCATTGCACTCTCGACTGCCGAAGCAGAGTACATTTCAGCAGGAAGTTGTTCGACACAACTGATATGGATGAAAAGCGTTTTGAGCGACTTCCGAATTCCTGCGACTTCGGTAATAATTTTTTGTGACAACACTAGTGCTATACATATTTCTAAAAACCCTGTGTTGCACTCAAGAACAAAACACATTGAACTTAGATATCATTTTCTAAGAGAGCTAGTTGAATCAAGTATTCTTCAAATTTCTTATATTTCAATTGAAGATCAATTAGCCGATATTTTAACAAAACCTTTGGATCAAAAATGGTTTATTCATTTGCGTAAAGCAATTGGAATGCTTCTTTTGAAATAACACTTTTTGAAATCATTGCTTAGGTTAGGTTTTGTTTTGTGTTTTGTATTCTTTATCTATGCTTGTACATAGAACATTAATTAAGCATTAGTTATTGACTTTAATTGCATCCTTTCTTGTTTTTAAGAAATTTATTATGATTTGTGTCACGCCCCGGGTGTAAACCGGAACCCGGGCCCGTCTACAGATCCGCCGTGCACACGGTATTTCACGCGTAGACGAAGCGCCAAATCTGCTCAGATATAAGATATAATAATAAAAGAGCAATAAAAACAGAGCTGAACTAAAAACTAATACATCTCAGACTGAAGCTGGAAATAAAATACAATACATCTGTATAAATGATACATCTATCTCTCCCAGCTCACCAAAATAAATACAACCTGCTGGCAAAAGCCAGTCCCAAAGTAAAAGTACAACCGTCTGAGGAAACATGGGTACACCAACAGTCCAGCTAATTCGCTCATCCTGCCTCGAGATCTATCTACTCAGCCGTCCTCTCTCCTCGACCCGCCGCTGAAAGCCCAGCAGCACCCGCAGAAGATACTACAAAACAAGGGAGAAGAAAAAGAGGAAAGAAGAATGGGGGTGAGAACTACTAGTAAACCAGTAGCCTCCCCTAGTGGGTAGAATCTCAAACTCAGACAGGCCCATTAGGACTACCAGAGGCGAAAATAAAACAAAGGTGGTAAGCTATAAGTAAAACTACTGATGAAGAAGCTACCACTATGCCTCTAAAATGCCAAGCTAAAAGAATAGCTAAGTATGTGCATCAGAATATAAATGCCTGCCTGACTAAACCCAATCTGTACACCAGTAAACACTGGTACTGCCTGCTATGCCTGCCAAATCGGGTATGCCAGCCTACGCATAACACCGATAGGGGATAGGAGTCTCAAGGACTCAAAGTCTGTATATCGCACACTCCGGAGTGGCACTCGAGGGGAGCGACCCACACGAGTAAAATGCCTGAGTAATAAGTATCATAGGAGAATAAGTCCGCAGGACTGGATCATGACACTGATCTAAGTGGAAAAGAACCATCCACTAAAAGAAGCCCAAATCCTCTCCCCCATCTAATGCAATAACAACTGTCCGGTCAACCGCCCAAAATCCGCGGTTGCCGCAATACCCTGCCATCATAGCCTGCCTGTCCCAAATCCCAAATGTCTGACTACACTATCCCAGCCCCTGCTCGACCCCGAGCGTACTATCCCCTAAGTCTAGATAACTGGAGAAAGAATAACAGCATGGTTTCTCCTAACTCAGTTCCAGCATGATAGTGTAGCAGAAAAAGGTGGCCTATCTAGGTGACCATACAAGCATGCAAAAGTCATTTACTTAATAACATGATTTCGGGTATTCTAATTCTTACAAATTAGATTATGCTATTTCATGAATATCCACTGTACCAAGTTGCCATAAGCCGGTCTCTATACATGCATAAGATGTCCCAATATACAAATAACATAATATGGTTTAACAAACTATACTCAAGGGGTTTTAGACAACATATTTTTTGCAAGAATTAAACCTTATATTAATACCTACTCCTTTAGATATGCAAGTATCAACCACAAGCCCATTCCTTCCAATTAAGCATGCAATATTTATTCCACTAGTATACTAGCAATATAACATAGGACTAGCTCCAATATGCCTAGTGGGTTATCACAAGTAGGAGGATTACAACAGTACCCACATCTGACATCCGGTCAACCGCCTGCTATCCGCGGTAGCCGCAAGTCCACCGACCACAACAAGTCCAACTCCTGACCTCCGGTCAACCGCCCAAAATCCGCGGTTGCCACAAAGCCCTCTAGTCCAATATCATGCCCTATCACCGATGTCCTATAACTGACATCTGGTCAACCGCCCAAAATCCGCGGTTGCCGCCAAAACCCATAATCTACAATCCAGGCCCCGGCTACACTATCCCAAATCCCTGCTCAAACCCGAGCAACAATAACCACCTGACTAACAAAAGGAGAAAAGAAGAAAACATGGTTTCTCCTAAGTCAAGTTCCAGCATGTTTGTGTAGCAGAAAAAGGTGGCCTAGCTAGATGACCATACAAGCATGCAAAGTCCTTTACTTGATAAGGCAATTATAAGTATTCTAACTTTTACAAAACTAAGTGCATAGAACCTCCAATGTACATGATGCATAATACATGATACATGATACAATCTTGATACATGATCTACTAACAATAAGCTTTTCAAGATGCAAGCCCTAACCACATACTTTCACAAGAATAAAGAATTTCCTTAACACCTTGCTTTTCAATATACAATCACTTTCAATATGTTGTTGCAAAGATAGGAGCTCACTAACAAGTAATCTTTCCAAAATATGAACTCTAACCACATGCCCAAACCTTTCATTATACATACAACATGATATGGATTTAGCATGATTTCCAAGTGTTTAAACTACACATCTAAAGCAAGGAAACACCACTTACTAACATTTAGTTCTCTAACAATGCAAGTAGTAACAATGAATCCATGATCTCATACAAGCATGCTAGGTCCATTTCATAATTCTAACTAGCAACATGATCAAGCAACACTCTAATATGTCTAGTGGGAAATCAAAAGTAGAAGGTTTACAACAACACCCACCTCAAAAGCTAAATCCTTGTCCAAAGGTGAAATCCACGCTCAACACAAAGATTCGCCACAACACTGATCACAACAACCCCAAAGAATACAATTAATCTTACAACCAATACAACATCACACTCAAACACATGCTGTCCAGAATTCAGTCCCAAAGATGCCCTGTTTTCACCTACGAGATAGAGACCAAAAATTCCCAAAAAATTACCGCTACGATCCTAACGTCGAGACGATCGAAATGAGTACTCGCACGCCCAAAACCGATACCTGTAGGCCGAGTTACAAAATCAACAAGATAACCATCCCGAAATTCCCAAGAACAAAATCTGTAGCACTTATCTCTGGGAATAGGGATTTTTCACCTTGGGGGAAAACCCAGAAAAATCCAAGAAAATTCGAGGATGCTCCTTGCGATGTGTAGATGAAAAACGCCTCATGGAATGCCTCAATCCAACGCCTGTGCGCAAAGATATCGCCGAAACACCGATGTGCTATCCAAAACTCCGCCACAGAAAAAGGGGTCAAAAGAAAGCTCAGGAAACTCCAAGATAAACTCGAAATGAGGGGAAACTCAAATCACGAAGATCGTAGCCATACCTGTCGTGAAGCCAACGGCGCAAGAATCAATGAAAACGGTGGTCAGAGTAAGCCGGGGGAGTCCTCGCACCCAAACCGCGACGAAGGAGACCACCAATGAACGAGCGTCGCGCCGCGCCGTAAAAATGGAAACCTCGGGATGCATGCCGAGAAAAAATCCAGAAATCTGCAGATGGAACCAGCTCTGGGAGAGGAGAAATTCTCGTGAAGGTTGCACAGTGAGAAGAAGAGCAGGGAAGGAGCTCTCAGCAGTTGAACTCGGCCTATTTATATGCTGGAAGAAACAATTCAACAAATGACCACCATGTCCCCGGATTCGGGCGCCACACCGGATTCGGGCGCCCGAATCCGCTGCGGGAAGCCGAACAGGAAGCGCCCGAATCGCACCTATGCTGCCACGTCATCGCCGAACACCGAACAGCAAAACCCACCGCTCACTGCGCGACGCGTGGCCCACCGCGGAAGCCGACGCGTGGCGCGCACCTGGTCAGCGCACGCCTGCCGCGCCCACGTGCGCCTGGCACGCCGCCTGGTGCGTCGCCTGGCGCCCCTGCCAGGCACGGTTCCCAAGGCACCCTGGTGCGCCACGGTGGACCCCGCCTACCTGAGCCAGCCAACCGGAAGCCAACACGTGTCCCTCCCGGTCCATGCACCACCCCGCGCCACTCCGTGAATCGCGCCCACTGAACCGACCCTATCACAAGCCGCCACGTGTCCTGCCCTCGGTGCACGCCGGCCCCGTGGACCGCGCACCTGCCCGCGCTGCTGCCCGCGACGCCTCCGCGCTGCCCGCGCTACACGCGCCTGCGCGCTACCCGCGCTGCTTGTCACGCCCCGGGGTCGAAACTGCGACCCGGGCTCGCTAACAGATCCGCCGCCCATATGGTGAACCCCGTATAGACGAAGCGTCCAACCTGCAAAGAAAGATGCTATACTAAACAGATATCAGAGCTGAGAGTAAACTGCTAGAAATAAAAATATATACAACACAAGTCCTCACCAAAAGTACATAAGTCACTCAAAGAAAGAAGAAAAGTACAACTCAATACCTCACTACATAGTCGCTCAACATACCACTCTAATCATCTGATAAGGGTACCTCTACTCTCTCTCTCAGGAGATGACTGGAAGGGATCTATCTCGCGACTCCCTTACCTCGGTCTGAAGAAGCGGCAGCTGGAACAGCAGAAACAGGAGTAGAAGTCCCTGGGGAAAAAGACACCACGACGGGTATGAGAACTACATCCCATAGTAGCTCTCAGTGGGTACCATCAACAAGCCTAACGGTCTGCCCACTAAGTCTACTAGAGGCATGAGGAAACAAAATACAGTGCTGAAGGGAAAAAGCTGGAAAATAAATTCTACTGCTACTATGCCCCTATCTAGATGCCCAAAAAGCGGGACAGATGAAAATATGATGCATCTGCTAACATAACAGTATAGTCACCCAATCTGAACTGACTGCCTCCTCGGGTCCAGTCAAACCTGCGCCTACCTACTGCCGTAACATCCCGGAGGACCGGACTTACGTAGGGCGTCCGTAGCTGCCAAAACTGGCTCAGCCAGAGGGACTGCGCCCATAACTGCCAAAACTGGCTCAGTCAGGGGGACGGCGTCGACAAGTCGCGATACAAAAGTAACAACTCCACCCCGGGCGTGGCTCTCGAGGGGCGTGACCCTACCGAGGAAAAGGTATCCGCGTACTCTGTCGCTCAGGTGGCACTGCAGGCTATAGTCAAAATCCATGCTCACGCTCTGAACGGAAGAACTAAATCCTCAAACATCTCGCACAACAGTCGGAGCACTCTCGACGACTCAGCTGATCAGCTCTCACGAAACACGAGACACTAGCCTCTCCAATAACTCACAATACAAAACACACTGGCTGGAGATACTCCACAGCCAGGATCAACCCACCACTCAGGGCAATAGAACTAGATAGACAACACCCAAAGACCCGGGATCACCGTCAACTCCAACGGCTCCCAACCACAGAACATGAACCCAACCTGCTGACTCACTGACAGGATCAACCCCACAACAGACGATGATAAAGGATCCGGGAACCTCGAAAGACTAGAACCTACAACCCTATCAAACAAGAACAGGCTCTAGGCATAGCCTCTCGTTGTTCTCGTTCCAAAGAAAAAGGCAGACCTTAGAACCCAGACCACTTGAATCATCTCCAGTGGTTACATTTATAGGAAAAAGGTGACATTTCTTATGGAAAGCCATTTTATCTGAAAGAAATCCATATTTAATGATTTTTAGTTCTTTTTAGGAAAACCATTGAAAACAGGTTTTTGTACCCAAGCCTCGTGAGCTGAAACCCTTGTCTAATCAAACAAGAACAGACTCGGGCGACACTACGATGCTTGGAAGAAAACGTTGGTTGACTAAAATCATATGTGTGTCCAAAGAAAACAGTTCTGGGTTCAAGGTTCAGCTAACACTAGTAAACTCTGCCACTAACACAGCGGCGACAATAAAATAGGAAAACAGAATACCTCGGGACCGCCGTCCTCCTAAACGGCTCCCGCCACAGATGTATGATCAATTACCTCTACCAGACTCCACTCTGCTCCCAAGCACGAGTGTAGAAAGCATCCCACACTAAAAGAAACCCGATCACTCAGCCCACTACCCGGGCGAGTAAACACTATGTCCAGAATGACAAAGGTAACAATTAATGTGGAAAGTCTAAAGCAATGAAGAAACCTAGCCCAGATTGAAGTTTTCTAAAGTCTGGCTGAACGTGATACATATGACAGGGGTGCTAGGTCAAGTTCCAAAATAACATTAATTTACAGATAGTAGGAAACAAGAGATTTGCATGATCATCAGATAACGCTAGAATTATCAGCTATCACTTTCTAGCATACTACACAAGTGTATCACTATTATGCATGGTCCTACTATAGCAGATTTAATGAACGTTCCATAAGTCTTGGAGACAAAGCCACCCACCTGAAGGTGCACAACTGTCCAGGGTCGTACAGCTAAAAATGCCCAGAAATAGCTATACCAGCACAAACGCCAAGCCAACAGTACAATAGCAGTGTTCAAAGCATCCTGGGTACAAAATACATTCATAATTTACACTTAATTCCACTAAATTCCCCATTTTAAAAATATGTGATGAACAGTCTTCTTTCTGTGAAATTTTCACCTGTAAAATAGCCTCCAAAAATTCCAGTAAAAATATGACAGCGATCCTCGCGAAGTGTAGATGTCGATAGAGCCTTGAAACGTCGAATTCCGATGTCCGGATGTGGAGATAAAAATCTGCGAAGGTCTTGCTGTCCAGAAACCTCACCAGCACAAAAGGGGCTCAGTAAAGCCTCGAAAACCGTGCCAAAAACCCAAATCTAGATAACACCCTCAACACGGAAGTCGAAGATGTACCTCTCGTGAAACCAACACCGCAAAAATCGTCCAAAAAAAACAGTCGGAGTAACTCTGTGGACCTCTCAGACCGAAATGCGGCGATAACGGGCCTCCAACAGGAAATCGTCGCTCCGCACTACGATGCCGGAAACGTCGACGCCGCGGCTTCCAAAAAATCCGAGCCTCTGCCAGAAGATGTGCGACTCGAAGATCTACAACTTTCCTAAAGAGGCCATGGGTAGGGGAGCTCGGGAAAGGGGGAAAAAATCCCTCACAAGCCAGCTATTTATAGTCCCAGCCCGAAAAATCAGCATTTTGGATTTTAGCCCAAAGATTCGGGCGCCCGAAATGTTTCGGGCTGCTACAGTAACGGGCCGGGCCCGTTACTGTGAGCGCCCGAAACTCTCACGGGCCGCCACGTAGCCCATCTTCGCTCCCCACGCCCGGCGCACCTGAGCCAGCGAACCACGCCACGACACGCGTCCCAGCACTGTGCTGTGCTCCGCTGCGCCCGACCAACCACGGGGCGCCACGTGGCGCCCCCACGTCACCCCGACAACGCCCACGCCGCGCCAACGTGCGCGGCCGCGCCGCCGTCGGCGCCGTGTCGGGCATGCGTCCCGAGGCAGCCGCCGCCGCCGCGTGGACCGAGCACACCAAGACCCGCCAATCCAGAGCCGCCACGTGGCCAGCCCTCAGTCCACCGTGCACCCCGCCAAGTCCGTGGACCGCGTCTGCTGCGCCGGCCAACCGTAGCCCGCCACGTGGCCCGCGCCTGGTGCACGCCTCCCGCGGTGGACCGACCGGCCTCTCCTCGGCCCGCCGCCGCGCTCCGCCGCCCGCCGCCGCCGCCGGCGCCTCTCCGGCGGCCGGAACAGTAACCCCATGCCTCGAAATCTGTGTTTGCGCGTCCGGGCTCCGAAAAATACAAGTAAATAGTCCATCTTGACCGTTTTCGCGCGCTGAATCCAAATCCGAAGTCCGATTGGCCAAAATCCACTTCTAAAATTTCCCAAAAATTTCTGGAAAAGTAAACTTAATCCATTCTCATGCCGGGTCAAATCCTTGGTTCCAATAAGCGCGCTAAAAATCTCAATCATCCAATACGGACTTCCTGATAAGCAAACAAGCTCCAAATACTCCAGAAATCCAATTCTTGGGCCCGACGCGCGCACACACGCTCCCCGAAGCCACTAATCCAACAGTAAACCCTTAAGTGGGGATTCGGGTCCTCACACTGCTGCCCGCGACGCTGCGCCGCCTTGCTCCGCCGCTGCCCGCCGCCGCCGCCGCTGCCCGCCGGCCGCCGGAACAGTGCACATGTGCCTCGAAATCCGTGCGCGTCATCCGGGCTCCGAAAAATACCAATAAATAGTCCATTTTCACCGTTTTCGCGCGCTGAATCCAAATCCAGCTGTCCATTTTGCCAAATTCCAACTCTAAAAATTGTCGAAGGCATCCGAATAGGTATTCTTTTGTCCAAACTTCGCGCTGAGCCCAATTTTAATATCCGTTTCGCGCGAAACCACTTCTAAAGATCCGACGGAGTCAACCGATCACCCACGTGTTCCATTTAAGCCCGAAGTCCGCCACTTGTGTCCAATTGGTGCACAAACACCTCCAGTACAAAGTACATGCCCCCCAGAAGCCACCAATCACTCTACAACAACTCTGCGGAGATCCAGGTCATCACATCCTCCCCCACTAAAAGAAAGTTTCGTCCTCGAAACTAAAATCATTCCTCAACCAGAACCTCAACCAAATAGAGGGGGTAAATATCCAATCATCCCCCACTCAAGCTCCCAAGGCTGTCTAATACCTCCTCCAGAGACGCGATACAATCCTAGGGTCTCTAACTAGAACAAAATAGAGGCGGACATTCCAGAAAACCGCACCACCTCATCCCAGTACAGCTGGGCTAACCGCTCGAGTGACCAAGTAGCCTGCATCGGCAAAAGCATCCGCTCCTCCCAGGGCCCCCGATAATCCAACCACAAGTCCATCGGCACAAAAGCTCGATCCGAGTACCTCCGTACCCCCGAGGTATCCAATATAAGTCCCCCAACTGATCACGTAGACTCTGATCTCTAATCGTTAAACCGTCGGGATGTAGAAGCAATTCCCCAACTCTCCGGCATCAACACACAGCCATACGCAGTCGAGAAAACCAGATTGCAAATCAACCTTCAGGAAGACCCGGGACCCATACAACTGGTAAATCAAATCCTCTATGCTCGACAAGGGTGCTAGCTCCAGATGGTCACTTCATCTAATTCCCGGGGATCCACGCAAAGCCGAAGTGAACAAACCTTCCACAACTCGAATAGCACCGGCGCCCCCGAAGGTGACACACTTGGTCTGACAAAATTCCCAAACATCGAATCCTGGAGTTGTGTCCTCAACTCTCAAACTAGTGACATGCTAGACAACTCCAATAGGAGAACAGCCGGGAACTCTCAACCAAAGGGGGTATCCCCGAGTCCCGGCGCCACCGTAGGCCCCTCAACCACACCAGCCAAAAAAGCTACGCATCCACAGCGAAACATCCGCCTCGCTCACGAAGTCAAAACCGTAGAGGCGAAGTTAACCCTCAAGCAACCCAGGTACACCAACACCTCCGGGCCTGGCTCCCCAAGAAAACCGTCCTCGTGGCATAATCAACCGTCGCGAAAGAAAAACCGAACCAGCCAGCCCAACGGGGACCACAACAACATCCCGCAGCTGAGCCAAGACCATCAGGTCTACCGGCAAAATCCAGGACTCAAGCTGCACCGGGCAGGACCAACAACTCTCCTCCACGTGCCAAGCGCGATCGGGAAAATAAGCCTCCCGTGCACGTGGTGACCATCCTACCCCTAACCCAAGCAATGAAGCAAAAGCATTACCCACCAAGAAGGGAATACTCCCGTATCAAAAGATACGAACCCAAGAGCCCGGAACAACTCAAACCTACCACCACACCGACCGCTGTAACCTATGTGCTCTGACAGTCTCGAAAATCCACTATCCTGGAAAAAGAAATCGGGAATGCCTCATCCGACTGATCTGTCCTCCATCACCCGGCGCCAAGCGCCTCAATCAGAACTCGCCTCAGGCGGCAGATCCCAATCCAAAGGAACTACAATGCCACGCTCTATACCCGGCGCCTACTCCAATGAGGCGTCCCAAATCCGTAATGGAGGGACCCAACGAGTTAAAAGGTATCCTGGCGCAATCCACTCTCAGACACTCATATCCTATGCGCCTCGTCCCTCTACACATGGAGCGTGCAGTTCCGCAACTGCGTTAACTCTTGACACAAAAGGCTCCCAAGTACTCTCTATCCCCCACCGAACACGACCCTACCTCCAAAGGTTCCCTACTCAATCCCACGAATCGGAATGACTCATCCGCCAAAACTGGCTCACTCGATCAATGCAATCCCACAGCTTTCCCGCTGTCAACTATTCACCCTGCCTCGGTGCCCCAGCACTAAACGTTGGGACGGAGGGGCTACTCGCTACTCCGACAACTGTGCCACTGCGCTGCTCCGACAACTGTGCCACTGTGCTGCTCCGACAACTGTGCCACTGCGCCATTGATCTGCCTCCAACACTCCTACCCTTCGGGCCCGGAGCTCTCAGACTCCAATCTGGGTATCCGGCCCAAAACAACCAGCTCAAACCCAACTGTCGCACCAAGGCGCACCCGAGTCAGGGCCCAACGTTGGGGAGACACCGCTCACCACGACAAAACCGCAAATCAGCACACCCCAAACACTCGACCCATTCTAGCGAAAGTCAAAGACATCCCCCTATTTTTGTAACTTTATGTTGTCTGCAGCCAACATAACTGTCCCACAAAAATAGGATATGTCGATCCCTCTTCACTCACAGGAAGAGTCAAGTAAATAAATCACCGACTTTCGCAAAACGTCGCGTCTCTCACGCCCTAACATCCTAGGGTCTACCAAAAGCCTAGGGTTTCCTAAGTCCCAACTGACCTATCCCTAAGCTCTGATACCAACTAATCTGTCACGCCCCGCGTGTAAACCGGAACCCGGGCCCGTCTACAGATCCGCCGTGCACACGGTATTTCCCGCGTACACGAAGCGCCAAACCTGCTCAGATATAAGAGATAATAATAAAAGAGCAATAAAAACAGAGCTGAACTAAAAACTAATACATCTCAGACTGAAGCTGGAAATAAAATACAATATATCTGTATAAATGATACATCTGTCTCTTCCAGCTCACCAAAATAAATACAACCTGCTGGCAAAAGCCAGTCCCAAAGTAAAAGTACAACCGTCTGAGGAAACATGGGTACACCAACAGTCCAGCTAACTCGCTCATCCTGCCTCGAGATCTATCTACTCAGCCGTCCTCTCTCCTCGACCCGCCGCTGAAAGCCCAGCAGCACCCGCAAAAGACACTGCAAAACAAGGGAGAAGAAAAAGTGGAAAGAAGAATGGGGGTGAGAACTACTAGTAAACCAGTAGCCTCCCCTAGTGGGTAGAACCTCAAACTCAGACAGGCCCACTAGGACTACCAGAGGTGAAAATAAAATAAAGGTGGTAAGCTATAAGTAAAACTACTGATGAAGAAGCTACCACTATGCCTCTAAAATGCCAAGCTAAAAGAATAGCTAAGTATGTGCATCAGAATATAAATGCCTGCCTGACTAAACCCAATCTGTACACCAGTAAACACTGGTACTGCCTGCTATGCCTGCCAAATCGGGTATGCCAGCCTACGCATAACACCGATAGGGGATAGGAGTCTCAAGGACTCAAAGTCTGTATATCGCACACTCCGGAGTGGCACTCGAGGGGAGCGACCCACACGAGTAAAATGCCTGAGTAATAAGTATCATAGGAGAATAAGTCCGCAGGACTGGATCATGACACTGATCTAAGTGGAAAAGAACCATCCACTAAAAGAAGCCCAAATCCTCTCCCCGATCTGATGCAATAACAACTGTCCGGTCAACCGCCCAAAATCCGCGGTTGCCGCAATACCCTGCCATCACAGCCTGCCTGTCCCAAATCCCAAATGTCTGACAACACTATCCCAGCCCGTGCTCGACCCCGAGCGTACTATCCCCTAACTCTAGATAACTGGAGAAAGAATAACAGCATGGTTTCTCCTAAGTCAGTTCCAGCATGATAGTGTAGCAGAAAAAGGTGGCCTATCTAGGTGACCATACAAGCATGCAAAAGTCCTTTACTTAATAACATGATTTCGGGTATTCTAATTCTTACAAATTAGAGTATGCTATTTCATGAATATCCACTGTACCAATTTGCCATAAGCCGGTCTCTATACATGCATAAGATGTCCCAATATACAAATAACATAATATGGTTTAACAAACTATACTCAAGGGGTTTTAGACAACATATCTTTTGCAAGAATTAAACCTTTTATTAATACCTAGTCTTTTAGAGATGCAAGTATTGTGATGATCGGGATCTCTGAAGATGTTACAATGCGATCGACAGCTTGTGGAGGCCTATTTCAGGGAATAGTGTTGGTTGCGCACAAATCGGACCCCAGAAACGGATTCAGTGCGAGAAACAGATCAAGATTGCCTATTTGGGAGTTTTATCGAAAAATAGAAGTGGTTTTGCGCAAAACGGACACCGTATTTGGATTCAGCGCGGAAAAACGATCAAAACGGCTATTTGGTTGCATTATTTGGAGTTTTGGACTTCGGAATTGGACCCAGCACGCGAAAATAGCAAAATGTGGCTTTTTTTTTTAGCTTTTTGGACCAATTCCAGGCTGCAAGTCGACGGGGTGCGCATGCACCAGGCGCTGCGGCCGTCGGATCCGCCACGCGTCGGCGCGGGAGAGGGGGAACGTGGGCCACGCGGCGCGCCCGCGTTGGGCAGAGCGCGCCCACGTGCGCTGCTGGAGCGTTGCGCGTTCCTGTGCGGGACACGTGGCGTCGCGCTATTGGCGGGCGCCCGCCGCTCCGGATCCGCCACGCGGCGCCAGCCCAGCCGCCCGATCGCGCCTGCGGGGCGTGTGGATTTGCGCCACGTGTCCCGCTGGCTTTTTCCCTCTTCTGCCGGCTTCGGGTGTTCGATTTCGTACCCAGAAGCCTCCTTTCAGTAGGTCTTTTGGCTATTTAAACCTTCTCCTTCCTCCATTTTCAGACTTTTGGACCTTGGAGATTTTTCCTGTACTTCTCAGAGCTTCCTCCCCATCTTCTTCCTCTTCTCCTTCATCTGTTGTTGAACTTGGGGGACTTCCTGCTGTCTTCGTAGCTGAGCAAGTGGAGAAGATCACCATTGTTGCTATTTTAGCTCTTTTTCGTCGCGTTTCAGTGCAGGAGGCCTACAGCACTCATCTGATGGATTTTTGATCTAAAAATTTTAAGGGATCTTCACAAGAGGTATATCTACAACATTGATATTCAACACTTTGGCTAAATCTAGATTTTTATCTGAGTTTTAAGGCCATCTTTGGGACCCTTTGTTCCAGCCTGAAATTTTGGGCAATCTGTGGTATTTTGGCTTTTCTGAATTTTAGGAGTAGAATTTATGCATGATCTTTGGAGCACCTTGCTGCATTCGTGTACAGATGGAACTTGGTGAATAGTTCAAAGTGTTTATAGGTTTTCTCCTTCATCCGAGCATGAAAATTGGAGTTCTTTAGCTCAATTTGTATCTACTCTCGACAAGTAATCCAATGGTACCTCTCTTGCAGGATTTGGAGCACGCTTGGTTAGGTAACTTTAATTATCTTTTTAAGTGTTGTTTTATGGATTACTGCAGTCCCTGTTTTAGTTTTTATTTGAGCAATGCACCTTGGAATGCAGATAACTTTGTGAATATAAGGTTTTTTTCAGAAATTCAAGTTGGGACTTCTTCTTAACTTCAAGGTGAGCAAATTTCCTTTTGTGATCTGTGGATAAATCCCTTTGGAAAAGCCCCTAATTAAGCTTGGAAATGCTAGCAAGTTTATGTTAGCAGTTTTGGACAGCATTGTGACATTTGTTGTATTTGAATGTTAAGGAAAATTAATGGTGGATTTTGAGGACTTAGAGATGTTTGTATGAATGAGGACATCTTTGTTTTTCTGTTAGAGACTTCATTTTGAGGTATTTGGGGCGGCACTTACATCTTCTTTAACTTAGTTTCAATTGCTGAAATTCTGGAATTTAATTGCGCCGCGTGCATTGTTTCAGTGATTGCGCCCAATCCGTGAGGCGGATTTGGATGATTTTCGCGGCATCGGTCTCCTGGGAGGATAAAGATTACTCACGCCAAATTTCAGCTAAAGCAGGCAGTGGATCGTCAAGTTTCAGGTGGGTGGTTGTGCTTTGCCGAAAACATCAATTTACCTACTCGGGCTATTGGTTTCCCTCATGGCATTGTGGTTGATGTTCTCTTCTCCTTGGTATAATATGCTTGGATATCCATGTTTAGATTAAGTTAATTGATCCTCATTGTATACATGAGTGAATGAATAGTTTGATTGATGTTGCATTACCTCATATGAAGTTGATTATAAGTGATCATCCTTAAACCTATGTTATGTGAGGGTAATTGAAAAATTAATCTTTAACCTACACCTTGTGATGAATGGTTAACCTAATCATGGTGAATGATGGTGATAGTTATATGTGAATGGTTGGTAGATTTATGTGAGGACTTGATGGGATTATGTGACAAGTGCTTGGTAGCTTATGTGAGAATAATTAATTGATTGATCTTCGATCTAGCTTATGTGAAAATGGGTGTTGATGTTGATTAGTGATCTAGTTGATGTGCGAATGACCTATGCTTTTGATTCCTAATTCATTCATGAAAAGATGGTTATCATTGTGAGTTGAGGCCTATTCCTTATGAGACTAAGCTTTGTTAATGACTCTTAATTCCTCCAAATGAGATGGGATGTTGTTGGTAGATCCTATGTTCAATCCTATGTGAGATCAATAAAAGTTGTTGAACCTTAGTCTATTCATTGGTGATAGTGGATTGAATGTCCATATTCATGTAATGTTAAATGATCTGTGGCAAGGTCTATATGTGAATGGATGGTTCATATGAGGGCGGTTAGTGGTTTATGTGAGAATAGCTGACTACTTTAATCTTGATCTATCTATGTGAGATTCACTCTTTATGGAATTGATGATTGTCGTTTATCTCCTGATTCATGTTAGATGAAAACCATGACGGATACTATTCTCTCTTTATTTCCAAACGTGAAAGGTGCATACTTGTGTAGACTTGATGTATGCTATGTTAACATCTAATCCTTCTATGAGATTGATTATGTAATTTGGATAGCATGATCTAATAAATGTATGAACATCGACACCTGTTTTCTTTCTACCATCTTGGGACATTTGCATGCTTGTATGGTCATTTAGATAGGCCACCTTTTTCTGCTACACTATCATGTTGGACTTGACTTAGGAGAAACCTTGTTTCTTGCTTTTCTCCTTTCATACTAGGCTCAGGGTATTTGTAGCTCGTGCGCGAGCAGGTGGTTTTGAGATAGTGTAGGCAGACTCTTGGGGTATGGGACAGGCTGGGCTTGATGGCAGGGTATTGCGGCGACCGCGGACTTTGGGCGGTCGACCGGGTGGTTATTATTGCATCAGATTGGGGGGATCGGGCTTTCTTTAGTGGATGGGTTTTTCCACTTTGATCAGAGTCGTGATCCAGTCCTGCTGACTTATACTACCAGGATACTTATTACTCAGGCACTTTACTCGTGTGGGTCGCTCCCCTCGAGTGCCACTCCAGAGTGTGCGATATACAGACTTTGAGTCCTCGAGACTCCTATCCCCTATCGGTGTTATGCGTAGGCTGGCATACCCGATTTGGCAGGCATAGCAGGCAGTACCAGTGTTTACTGGTGTATAGATTGGGTTTATTCAGGCAGGCATTTATATTCTGATGCATACATTTAGCTATTCTTTTAGCTTGGTATTTTAGAGGCATAGTAGTGGTAGTTTCCTATTTCCAGCAGTCTCTATTGCTTACCACTCTTCCTTTCCTTTTGCCTCTGGTAGACCTTGTGGGTACGTCGGGGTTTGAGGCTTTACCCATAGGGGGAGGCTACTGGTTTTACTAGTGGTTCTTACCCCCTATTGTTGTTTTTCCCCTTTCCTCCCTTTGTTTTGCAGTGTCTGCTGCGGGAGTTGCGGATCTTCGGTTGTCAGTTCGAGGCGAGGGAGTCGCGAGATAGATCCCTACCAGTGTTGATTTCTACAGTGGGATAGATGTACCAACCCGGATTGTGGGTTTCACTGTACACAGTTGTATATTATTATTTCAGTTTATCTCCCTTTTTGGATTTATAGATGTTATATAGGTGGCTTTTACTTGTATTACAGTTTCGGTGGACCGGATTGTTGTATCTTTATTTTTGGGAGATGGATATTGTACTTTTACTTTTCAGTTGTACAGTGATTCGAATTTTTATTACAGCAGTTTTTCTTCAGCTCTGATATCTATTTAGTTATTAGATGATACTTTGTAGGTTGGACGCTTCGCTTATGCGGGGTTCCGCATAGGTGGCAGATCTGTTGGCGAGCCCGGGTCGCAGTTTCGACCCCCGGGGCGTGACAGATTAGAGTGGTATCAGAGCCTAGGATGTAGGTCATTATGGACATAGAAACCCTTGGCTTGAGGTTGGACCTTAGGATGACTACGTGAGAGTCGCGACTTATAGCGAGAGTCCTGATTGAGTTTTATACCTCTCCCAAGGGACGGGATGAGTGATTGGCATGTTTATTCTCCTTGGTGATTATGTTGGCTGCAGACAGCATAATGCCCTGGAATGGGTGACATGTTCTAGACTTTCGCTGGATTGGGTCGAGTGCTTGTTGTGTGTTTTGTTGTGCGGTTGGTCACAGTGAGCGGCGTCTCCCTGACGCAAAATTCTGACCCGTGTGCACCCCGTCGCAGTTGGTGAGTCTGGATAGGCAGTTTTGGGTCAGATACCCAGATTGAGGTCAGAGAGCTCCGGACCCAGATGACAGGATTGGTAGTGGCATATCGGCGGCGGAGTGAGCAGCGGATAGGATGATACAGTTGTTGGAGCAGTGGGCACCTCCGACAGTGCCTTCCGTCGAGATCAACCCCTTCATAGTATCCCTGGTGGCGACGATTTCAGTGGCGCCAGTTGAGCGAGCAGCCCCCTCGGTGTCTACTTTTAGTGCGGAGGCACCGAGGCAGGGTGGACAGTTGATTGCAGATGTGCAGTGGGACATCATTGATCGAGTGAGTCAGCTTTGGCTGTTTGACCTGTCCCGACTCGTAGGATTGAGTTTGGGCCTTGGGAGGCAGAGTCATGGTTGGTGGTGCTGGACAGACTATTCGAGAGCCTTTTTAGGCCAGAGGGTTTACGCGGTTGATGAACTGCACGCTCCACGTTATGGGGGATGAGGTGCATGGGATGTGTGTGTTGGATTAGGATTGCGCCAGGATACCTCTTTGGCTCCTTGGTCCCTTTTACTTCAGATTTTGGATGCCCCGATGGAGCACGGTGCTGTAGTTCCTTTGGATTTGGACCTACCGCCAGGGGACGAATGCTGAATGAAGGCACTCGGTGCCAGGCGAGGGAGGGCAGATCAGTAGGTAAAGGCCCTCTCGATTTCTTTTCAAGGTCAAGGACTTCTGAGGCTCCAGAGGTCGGGTGGACCCCGACGGCAGCATCAGTATCAGTATCAGTATCAGAGTAGCGCAACGGAAGCATGATGGGTTGCGATCATTGCCGCAGTATGAGTGGAGGCAGAGATGGTGCTTTGTCACGCCCCCGGGGGTTTTTGAGTCTATCAAAGCGGAAAATTGCGTGTATTATTTTTTTTTCTTAACAAGGTAACTTAAACCTCATCCCCGGTGCGTGCCAGACCGCCACATACACAAATTCTCTCTGCCCACGGACAGAGTCTCCTTTGTATATGCACGGCGTCTCATTTACAACATCATACATCAACCATCAACCATACAATAGACATACATCGTCAAACAGAGTGCAGTAATTTAACTAATGTGTTAAAAGACCGGTGTCCACTCGACACCTTGTTATTAAAGCGGCATCAACGTTTGGAAAGGATAAAACCAGCGGTTGCAAAACCCGTGCCCACACGGCACTTCGTTTTGAGAAAACATTTTCGAAATCATTTGGTTTATCATGAAAACGTGCCGCGTATGAAAACATCACTAAAAGTATCAAAGTATAAAAGTACACCTCATCCACAGCGCTAACTCATACATGTCCATGACTAATATGATCCACAAGCAAATTAACTATTTAAAGTATAAGGAAAACGAGATAAAAACCCAGGTATCCTGACTACGGTCCTCGCGACGTTGTCTCACCGCCATCCCGGCTAACGCACCTAGTAATACCTGTCACGGAGTGGGTAAAGTCAGTGACAAACAAAGTAGATGTCTAAATATCAATAAGGAATAAGGAACAAACCGATTACACCGGAACCTTTCGCTAAAACCCTGTACATAATTAAGCTGGGCACCAACCCCAGATTTATCAATTAAGTTGGGCACCAACCCCAGAGTACCTGTCGGAGAGACTAAAGTCTCCCCTCGTGCGCAAACACCTTTTTGATGCTTTTAACCTCTTCACGGTGCTGGTGTGCTATTTGCACCAACCCCAGATTTATCAATTAAGTTGGGCACCAACCCCAGAGTACCTGTCGGAGAGACTAAAGTCTCCACTCGTGCGCAAACACCTTTTTGATGCTTTTAACCTCTTCACGGTGCTGGTGTGCTATTTGCAGCAGGCACGAAGAGGTCCTCACGGCTCCCACCCCTTTGTGAGGTACACGGGTCAAAAAGACCACTTCTCCGGAAAAGTACACCCATGCGGAGGCAAACCCGCCTGTGTACGTGCAGCATCCGAAAATGGATTTGCCGAGATTGGCGTGTAGTGAGCACCGCGACCGCAGCCGCTTCAATTGTTAGATAAAATACAATTATGCGAAAGGTTAAACTGTCCATCTACTTTGTTAGACAAATTCAGAGCATTTTAATGATGATAGATGCACTTACTGCACTTGTTGCACTTATAGCAACCGTACCCACCTAGTTGAAGAGAAATCGGAACACCTGAATCCTTCGCGCACCCCCGCTGCGCACCTGGACCTAAAGAAAGTCCGCAAGGATAACTATAGTCAAAAACGTGTACTAACATCCCAAAACAAAAGACCCAATTTACTCTTTTCGACGGAAAAGTCCAACACCGTCCGGGTTGACGAAAATCGGAATCCCGCGCCGTCGTCGCCGTACGTCGGAGCCCCGCGCGGTTCGGAACCGCGCGGCGTGTCTCCACGGGCGGCGCCCACGCGGCGCGGCGCCTCGCGCGGGTGCTGCCCGTGCGGCGGCCGCGCGACGCCCGCGCGCGGGGTTGCCCGCGCGGCGCCCGCGTGGGTGCCCCGCGCGGTTGCGGGTCCGCGCCGGTGCCGCCCGCGCAGCAGCCGCGCGGCGCCCGCGCGGTGCCCGCGCGGTTGCGGGTCCGCGCGGGTGCCGCCCGCGCGGTTGCGGGTCCGCGCGGGTGCCGCCCGCGCGGTGCCCGCGCGGTTGCGGGTCCGCGCGGGTGCCGCCGGCGCGGCAGCCGCGCGGCGCCCGCGCGGTGCCCGCGCAGTTGCGGGTCCACGCGGGTGCCGCCCGCGCGGCAGCCCCGCGGCGCCCGCGCGGTGCCCGTGCGGTTGCGGGTCCGCGCGGGTGCCGCCCGCGCGGTGGCCGCGCGGCGCCCGCGCGGGTACGACCCGTGCGGAGCCCGCGCGGTGCCCGCGCGGTCCCATCGCCGCTTGCGGCGGCGATCGGCCGTCCGCGATTCTCCTCCGCGCGATGCCCTAGCGGCACCGCGCGCCTCCGCCGTCCGTTCCGTGCCCTAGCATGACGACGATGACGGCGACGGTGACGGATACGACGGAGAACCCAAGAACTCAAACAAAAAGGACGACGGAAAAATCCCAAATAATTTATAACAATTATTTTACTAACCGAAGATCGACGGGAAGGTTGTCCGGTCGTGTTCTTACCTTCGGTTCGATGTCCGGGAAGATCGGGCTCCTTCTCTTTCTCCTTTCCCTTTCTTCCGGCTAGGGTTCCGTCTTTTCCTTTTTCTCTTTCTTTCTCTCCTCACCGGTTAGGGTTTTATTTTTCTTTTCTTTTCTTTCCGATAATCGGGATCCCTTATATAGCTCGTATTATATCTTTAATTAATTTCCTCTTTAATTCGTACGTAAGAAAATTCTATTTTCCGTCATCGGATAATTAATTAATTAATTAATTATCCCCTACGAGATAACCCACCTTATCTCCAACGGGTGCAAGATATTTCGCACGGATTCCGATGCATGGCTAATCACCGTATCACTAAGAATTCCGTTCCGGGAGATCCCGACATCGGATTTCAGATCCGATCGCACCGTCGGCCATCATTTTCCGCGCTCTATCGCAGAAAAATACCAGCACCACACACTGGCCAACTTTTAACAATTAAATAATTTTATTCCTCTTAAGGGCTTAAATGGTTTAGATGTGAGTCAAAAATACCCCTAAGGGCCGGATCACTACACCACTCACACTTTATAAAAAGTTTCGTCCCGAAACTTAAGTACAAACCCCACTAATCAATTCGGGAAAATATTCTCTCATCTTCGAATCCAGTTCCCAAGTCGCCTCGCGCTCTTCGTGGTTGCTCCACTGGACCTTTACATAGGGGATTGTTCGTTTGCGCAACTTCTTGTCCTCTCTCGCCAAAATCCGCACCGGCGTCTCCTCGACGCTTAAATCCTCTCGCAACTCGATGGTGGAGGCATCCAAGGCATGAGAGGGATCAGCTAGGTACTTCCGGAGCATTGAGACATGGAACACGTTATGGACTCGTTCGAGGTTCGGCGGCAGGGCTAATCGGTACGCCACCGGTCCTACGCGTTCTAGGATCTCGAACGGTCCTACGTACCTCGGGCTTAACTTTCCCTTTATGCCGAAGCGTCGGTTCCCCTTAGAGGGCGAAACTCGGAGTAACGCATGCTCACCCACCATGAACTCTAAGTCTCGGCGTCTGTTGTCCGCGTAGCTTTTCTGTCTGCTCTGGGCGGTCAGTAGCCTTTGTCTAATCAATCGCACCTTTGCTTCGGTCTCCTCCACCAAATCTGGGCCCAGAAACTTACGCTCACCCAAGTCGTCCCAGCATATTGGAGACCGACAGCGGCGCCCGTACAGGGCCTCGTATGGTGCCATCTGAATGCTGGCCTGGTAACTGTTATTGTAGGCAAATTCCACTAGGGGCAAACATCGTGCCCACCCTTCGCCCAAGTCCAAAACGCATGCTCGAAGCATGTCCTCCACAATTTGTATCACCCGCTCTGATTGTCCATCGGTCTGCGGGTGAAAAGCCGTACTGAAGTGCAACTTGGTTCCCATTGCTCGCTGCAGGCTCTGCCAAAAGTTTGACACAAATCGCGTGTCCCTGTCCGACGTGATGGATGTCGGCACCCCATGCAACCTTACTATCTCGTTGATGTAGGTTTGTGCCAGTCGTTCCCGCGTCCACGTCGTGTGTATGGGCAGAAAGTGGGCCGATTTCGTCAGACGGTCCACAATCACCCATATTGCATCGTGTCCCTGTGACGATCTCGGGAACCCGGTCACAAAATCCATGGTAATCATGTCCCACTTCCGCTCGGGCACCGGTAAGTGTTGCAATTTTCCTGCCGGACGCTGGTGCTCGGCCTTCACCCGTTGGCACACCAGGCAGTGTGCCACAAACCGAGTCACGTCTCCCTTCATTTTGGGCCACCAGAAGGTCTGTTTGACGTCCTTGTACATCTTCGTTCCCCCGGGGTGCGCTGCATATGGAGCAGTATGCGCCTCCCGCAGGATTTCCTCTTTGAGTTCCTGTAGATCCGGCACGCAGATTCGTCCCCGAAATCGTATCGTGCCGTCGGAGTTTACTGTGAAATCACCTTCTCGGTCGGCAGTTACTCTACTTCGCACCAGCTGGAGTTGGTCATCAGTCGACTGCCCCTCGAGGATTCTGTCAAGCAAGGTAGGTCTGACCACCAGTGTCAGAAGTTGTGCGACTGTACCCGCCGGTACTACTTCTAGTCTTAATCGCGAAAATTCCGCAATCAGACTATCTTGCTGGGTGATGGCACTTACCCCTGCCTCCTCGGCCTGCCCCTTGCGGCTCAGGGCGTCGGCCACCACGTTTGCCTTTCCCGGGAGGTAGTGGATCGTCAAATCGTAATCCTTCAGTAGCTCGAGCCACCGTCTTTGTCGCAAATTTAACTCCTTTTGGGTGAAAAGGTACTTAAGACTTTTATGATCTGTGTACACATTGGAGTGTGCCCCATACAGGTAGTGTCTCCAAAGCTTGAGGACGAACACAACCGCTGCGAGTTCCAAATCGTGCGCGAGGTAGTTCCGCTCGTATTCCTTGAGCTGCCTTGACGCATAGGCTATAACCTTTCCCCGTTGCATGAGTACTCCACCCAGTCCATTTCGCGACGCATCGCAATACACTTCATAATCCTCCCCTGGTTCTGGCAGGGCGAGAATCGGGGCTCGCGTCAATCTATCCTTGAGCTCCTCGAAGCTACTCTGACATTTGTCCGTCCAGATGAACTTTTCCCCCTTTCTAGTCAAACGGTTTAAGGGGGTGGCTATCTTGGAGAAACCCTCCACGAAGCGCCGGTAGTACCCGGCTAATCCCAGGAAGCTTCGAATCTCCGTCACCGTCGTCGGTTGGGGCCAGTCCGTCACCGAATCTATCTTTTTCGGATCGACTGCGACTCCAGCCGCCGAGATTACGTGCCCCAAGAAGCCGACCTCACGGAGCCAAAACTCACACTTTTTGAGTTTGGCGTAGAGTTTCTGTTCCCGTAGGGTCTGGAGGACTGTGCGCAGATGTTCTTCGTGCTCCTCGTCTGTACGGGAGTAGATGAGGATATCGTCGATGAAGACCACCACGAATAAGTCCAGGAAGGGTTTGAATACCCTGTTCATCATGTCCATGAACACTGCCGGGGCATTTGTGAGCCCGAACGGCATTACTGTAAATTCGTAATGGCCGTAGCGAGTCCGGAAAGCCGTTTTGGGGATGTCCTCCCCCTTGACCTGGACCTGATGATAGCCCGACTGCAGGTCAATCTTTGAAAACACCGTCGCCCCCTGTAGTTGGTCGAAGAGGTCGTCGATCCTTGGCAGGGGGTACTTGTTCTTAACGGTGACCTTATTTATCTCCCGGTAGTCGATGCACAACCGGAGACTTCCGTCCTTCTTCCTCACAAACGGGACGGGCGCGCCCCAGGGTGACGCGCTAGGTCTGATGAAACCCTTATCCAAAAGGTCCTCCAACTGTGCCTTGAGTTCCTTCAACTCCGCGAAGGCCATCCTGTACGGTGCCTTGGCGATGGGTTTGGTGCCGGGAAGTAGTTCAATAGGGAAGTCGACTTCTCGTTCCGGTGGCATTCCGGGGAGCTCCGCCGGAAACACGTCCGGAAATTCCCTTACCACGGGACCGCTGATCCTTATCTGGGAAGCGGCCCTGAACTACCTATTGGCCCATTGAGTTCTCGGCTGCAAGGCATAGGATGGAGCCTATTTATTCCTTGCATGGCCCTTAACGGGCCCCGAGTACACAAGGTTCTCCTATGCTTCGAAGCCCGCCCGCGTACATCGGCCGGGGAAGTTTTCGCCTAATACCTAAGGATTTTAGAGAGAGGGAGAGAGAGAGAGTCTAACAGGGGTAGCAGGCTAAGGTGTAACCGGTGCTCCTAATCTAAGAGGGAAAAGAGAAACCAAAAATTACCTGCCGTTACTAGGTCTGGGACGTCGCGTCCTCCACTGTAGTATCCCGGGGAGTCCGTCCACAGCCCTTGGGCCAGCGTCGTACGGCGTGCTGGGGAAGGGACTTGACGTCTGAGGAGTCTGCGGATTGCTGGTCGCCGGGCAAATCCTTTGGCTGAACGGGGGCCGCAGCACTCTCTGGTCCTTTCTGCTGTGGTGGCGCGGCGGCGGCGGCGGGGGTGGGCCTCTGAAGGCAGAAGGCACGGGAGTGGTCCGGTAAGCCGCACTGATTGCAGTAATGGTACCTCCACGTACATTCCGCCACCGGGTGAGCACCCTCGCAGATTACGCACGGTCCCTGAGGTGGTTTCGCGCCCCTCGCTGGTGTCGGTTCGTCCTTCCGTGCTTTCTCCGGACGTCCTCCTCCTCGACCCTCCGGGGCGGGGCCCCCTTGCGGAACGGGTGTAGCAGTCTTCTCTGTCCCCTCCGGTCGCGGTGCCGGAGGCCTGGTGGTGCCCGGTTTCCGTGGGCACTCGTAGCGTGCGTGTCCTGGTCTGCCGCATCGGTAGCAGTGGCCGTGTCTCCATGGACAATCAGTCACCTGATGCGCCCCACTGCATATGGGACACGGCTTCCTCTGCGGTTTGGGTTCTCCTCTCATCGCCTTTCTAAAGTTCCCCTCTGTCCTCGGGCGTTTGAGTGCCGGGCCCTGCTGGAAGGGGTCCTCCGCCGGTCTGGGATAGGGATAACTCTGCCGAGCGCGTGCCTCGGCCAGTTCTTGCTCTGCCCGCCGGGCCAACATAACCGCTTCGTTAAAAGTGGGGAACCCTGCCGGTGGCATTCCCCGGTAGGCGTCGTCCCTGGCGTCTCGCTGGGTGCGGTCGACACCCTCGAAATCTTGAGTCAGTAGGCCTAGGCGCTCAGTGAGAGTTAGCATTTGCCCCGCTATGTCGCGTAACTGGTTGCGGAGTAAGCGGTTGGCTGCGGCTGCGGGATCCATCCTGTCCATTGAGAATGGTTAGCGCTCGGTGGCCGGATCCTGGCCGTTGTCCGCTGTGATACAAAGAAACCACGTTAACCCTAAGGTTATAACCCTAGCACCCTGTCTTACGATTACACCTATATTACGTTCCCTTTTCCCCGTACTCTCACGTACTACGCACCTATACCTTGGTTATCTCATGTCCAATTTGCTTGTGGCACCCTACACTGTGGATGTGGATCACGTCTACTATGGTTATGGTTGTTTTCTCTGATACCATTTAATCTGTCACGCCCCCGGGGGTTTTTGAGTCTATCAAAGCGGAAAATTGCGTGTATTATTTTTTTTTCTTAACAAGGTAACTTAAACCTCATCCCCGGTGCGTGCCAGACCGCCACATACAAAAATTCTCTCTGCCCACGGACAGAGTCTCCTTTGTATATGCACGGCGTCTCATTTACAACATCATACATCAACCATCAACCATACAATAGACATACATCGTCAAACAGAGTACAGTAATTTAACTAATGTGTTAAAAGACCGGTGTCCACTCGACACCTTGTTATTAAAGCGGCATCAACGTTTGGAAAGGATAAAACCAGCGGTTGCAAAACCCGTGCCCACACGGCACTTCGTTTTGAGAAAACATTTTCGAAATCATTTGGTTTATCATGAAAACGTGCCGCGTATGAAAACATCACTAAAAGTATCAAAGTATAAAAGTACACCTCATCCACAGTGCTAACTCATACATGTCCATGACTAATATGATCCACAAGCAAATTAACTATTTAAAGTATAAGGAAAACGAGATAAAAACCCAAGTATCCTGACTACGGTCCTCGCGACGTTGTCTCACCGCCATCCCGGCTAACGCACCTAGTAATACCTGTCACGGAGTGGGTAAAGTCAGTGACAAACAAAGTAGATGTCTAAATATCAATAAGGAATAAGGAACAAACCGATTACACCGGAACCTTTCGCTAAAACCCTGTACATAATTAAGCTGGGCACCAACCCCAGATTTATCAATTAAGTTGGGCACCAACCCCAGAGTACCTGTCGGAGAGACTAAAGTCTCCCCTCGTGCGCAAACACCTTTTTGATGCTTTTAACCTCTTCACGGTGCTGGTGTGTTATTTGCAGCAGGCGCGAAGAGGTCCTCACGGCTCCCACCCCTTTGTGAGGTACACGGGTCAAAAAGACCACTTCTCCGGAAAAGTACACCCATGCGGAGGCCAATCCGCCTGTGTACGTGCAGCATCCGAAAATGGATTTGCCGAGATCGGCGTGTAGTGAGCACCGCGACCGCAGGCGCTTCAATTGTTAGATAAAATACAATTATGCGAAAGGTTAAACTGTCCATCTACTTTGTTAGACAAATTCAGAGCATTTTAATGATGATAGATGCACTTACTGCACTTGTTGCACTTATAGCAACCGTACCCACCTAGTTGAAGAGAAATCGGAACACCTGAATCCTTCGCGCACCCCCGCTGCGCACCTGGACCTAAAGAAAGTCCGCAAGGATAACTATAGTCAAAAACGTGTACGAACATCCCAAAACAAAAGACCCAATTTACTCTTTTCGACAGAAAAGTCCAACACCGTCCGGGTTGACGAAAACCGGAATCCCGCGCCGCCGTCGCCGTCCGTCGGAGCCCCGCGCGGTTCGGAACCGCGCGGCGTGTCTCCGCGGGCGGCGCCCACGCGGCGCGGCGCCTCGCGCGGGTGCTGCCCGTGCGGCGGCCGCGCGACGCCCGCGCGGGTGCGGCCCCGCACGGCGCCCGCGCGACGCCCGCGCGGGTGCGGCCCCGCACGGCGCCCGCGCGCGGGGTTGCCCGCGCGGCGCCCGCGTGGGTGCCCCGCGCGGCGCCCGCGCGGTTGCGGGTCCGCGTGGGTGCCGCCCGCGCGGTAGCCGCGCGGCGCCCGCGCGGTTGCGGGTCCGCGCGGGTGCCGCCCACGCGGTGCCCGCGCGGTTGCGGGTCCGCGCGGGTGCCGCCTGCGCGGCAGCCGCGCGGCGCCAGCGCGGTGCCCGCGCGGTTGCGGGTCCGCGCGGGTGCCGCCCGCGCGGCAGCCGCGCGGCGCCCGCGCGGTTGCTGGTCCGCGCGGGTGCCGCCCGCACGGTGGCCGCGCGGCGCCCGGGCGGGTACGACCCGCGCGGAGCCCGCGCGGTGCCCGCGCGGTCCCATCGCCGCTTGCGGCGGCGATCGGCCGTCCGCGATTCTCCTCCGCGCGATGCCCTAGCGGCACCGCGCGCCTCCGCCGTCCGTTCCGTGCCCTAGCATGACGACGATGACGGCGACGGTGACGGATACGACGGAGAACCCAAGAACTCAAACAAAAAGGACGACGGAAAAATCCCAAATAATTTATAACAATTATTTTACTAACCGAAGATCGACGGGAAGGTTGTCCGGTCGCGTTCTTGCCTTCGGTTCGATGTCCGGGAAGATCGGGCTCCTTCTCTTTCTCCTTTCCCTTTCTTCCGGCTAGGGTTCCGTCTTTTCCTTTTTCTCTTTCTTTCTCTCCTCACCGGTTAGGGTTTTATTTTTCTTTTCTTTTCTTTCCGATAATCGGGATCCCTTATATAGCTCGTATTATATCTTTAATTAATTTCCTCTTTAATTCGTACGTAAGAAAATTCTATTTTCCGTCATCGGATAATTAATTAATTAATTAATTATTCCCTTCGAGATAACCCACCTTATCTCCAACGGGTGCAAGATATTTCGCACGGATTCCGATGCATGACTAATCACCGTATCACTAAGAATTCCGTTCCGGGAGATCCCGACATCGGATTTCAGATCCGATCGCACCGTCGGCCATCATTTTCCGCGCTCTATCGCAGAAAAATACCAGCACCACACACTGGCCAACTTTTAACAATTAAATAATTTTATTCCTCTTAAGGGCTTAAATGGTTTAGATGTGAGTCAAAAATACCCCTAAGGGCCGGATCACTACATGCTTCCTTTGGGGATAGTCAGAATATTCTCAGGCTGATTGAGCGACGACCACTAGCGCTGGCAGTTGAGTCTGGGCCACCGAGTTGGAGGGCGTCCCATCAGTGGGATGTGTTGTCGCAGGCATGATTTCTTTTACAGCTATCTGAGTTAGAACGTGGTGCATCCTTGCATGGACTAGAGGTAGAGTTGCTACCACGTGCACATGAGTTATAGACTCTTGATTAGGTTGTGCACGTGGAGGAGGTTTGTGGATTATGTCCAGTGCAGTTAGGCCGTGGATTATATCCGGTGACTAGCTGGTCTTGTGGCAGCCCAGGATTTTCGACTCGGTGTATTGGATTTGTTGGTGTGGCATCTTGTAATTTTTAATTGTGGTGAGAGGACTATGGACTTCTGCGAGTTGGACAGGAGGAGTTTGTTTACAGGGATTGGTAGATTGCACTAGTTGCAGCGATAATGTGCCAACAAGAGTCAGACAGATGATGAACCAAGGATGCATTGCCCAGTTAGTGACTGTGATAAAGGTGCCTCCGGCGGCCCCGGGACTCGAGGGTTTCTCTATTGTCCACAAGTTTTCGGATGTGAGTCTACCTGAGCCGTTGACAATGCCGCCGGGTAAGGACATTGAGACTGTTATTAACGTGGTTCTCGGAATCGCGTTGATATTGAAGGCACCTTATTGGATGGCACCAGTACAGATGAGAGCTGAGGGTACAGTTATTCATTATGATGGTTAACGGGGTTGTTAGACACGGTGTGTTACCTGATGGAGGAGACGATGGACCTTTCGTCCTGTCAACAGTGATTGAGTTGTAGTGATGCCCCCACGTTAGTCTTGGGTGTGTGTAGATGTTTTGGGCCAGAGTACAGTGCAGAGCTTGATCAATGTTTGTGCAGTAAGCGCCATTACTGAATGGATGGGATGATTAGGACCAGGGATCGTGCCCCAGAGTGATCCCTTCCATGTTTTGGTTTCAGTCGAGCAACCCACACTGATGGATGAGATCAAAGAGTGTAGAATTAAGGGTCCCCAGTTGATGTGGAGCAAGGACAGAATGACAACCACAACAGGGACAACTTCAACCCTTCGCTAGTTTTCGGTGACTCTCCAACTCAGAGTTGTAGTTGTTGATGTTTCTGATTTTGGACTCCCTTCTTATATGGATAATTGTGAGGGTGTACTTCAGGTTTCTTGAATGAGTTGGTTTTGAGGAGGAGATTTTGGGGGTGTTGTGGATCAGTGGTTACCTGTTGTTTCTTTTTCCCCGTGACATGTTGGAATCCTTGTTGTTGCCCATGTCACAGCTTAGAGGTGATATGTTTGGTTTCCCGTCGATGTTTGACTCGTTCCACTTGAGACTAGTGAGTGTCTGGAGTGCGGGAGGCGCCGTTGTGGATTATGGCTCCAGGGATGAGGAATGGCGCAACTAGGCCATGTCATACAGGTGGTTGATGTTGTGGTGGATTGATCACGGGAGGTGAGTGACGCTTTGAGAGCTGGTGACGAGGATGTTGGATATTTGCCCTTCTGATTTGAGACTTCTCTTGAGCTAAGTTAGTTTCGAGGACGAAACTCTCTTTTAGTGGGGGAGGATGTGATGACCGGGATCTCCGAAGATGTTACAATGCGATCGACAGCTTGTGGAGGCCTATTTCAGTGAATAGTGTTGGTTGCGCGGAAATCGGACCCCAGAAACGGATTCAGTGCGAGAAACGGATCAAGATTGCCTATTTGGGAGTTTCGTCGAAAAATAGAAGTGGTTTTGCGCAAAACGGACACCGTATTTGGATTCAGCGCGGAAAAACGATCAAAACGACTATTTGGTTGCATTATTTGGAGTTTTGGACTTCGGAATTGGACCCAGCGCGCGAAAATAGCAAAATGTGGCTTTTTTTGGAGCTTTTGGACCAATTCCAGGCTGCCGGTCCACGGGGTGCGCGTGCACCAGGCGCAGCGGCCGTCGGATCTGCCATGCGTCGGTGCGAGAGAGGGGGAACGCGGGCCACGCGGCGCGCCCGCGTTGGGCAGAGCGCGCCCACGTGCGCCGCTGGAGCGTTGCGCGTCCCCGTGCTGGAAACGCGGCGTCGCGCCATTGGCGGGCGCCCGCCGCTCCGGATCCGCCACGCGGCGCCAGCCCAGCCGCCCGATCGCGCCTGCGGGGCGTGTGGATTTGCGCCACGTGTCCCGCTGGCTTTTTCCCTCTTCTGCCGGCTTCGGGTGTTCGATTTCGTACCCAGAAGCCTCCTTTCAGTAGGTCTTTTGGCTATTTAAACCTTCTCCTTCCTCCATTTTTCAGACTTTTGGACCTTGGAGATTTTTCCTGTACTTCTCAGAGCTTCCTCCCCATCTTCTTCCTCTTCTCCTTCATCTGCTGTTGAACTTGGGGGACTTCCTGCTGTCTTCATAGCTGAGCAAGTGGAGAAGATCACCATTGTTGCTATTTTAGCTTTTTTTCGTCGCGTTTCAGTGCAGGAGGCCTACAGCACTCATCTGATGGATTTTTTGATCTGAAAAGTTTAAGGGATCTTCACAAGAGGTAGATCTACAACATTGATATTCAACACTTTGTCTAAATCTGGATTTTTATCTGAGTTTTAAGGCCATCTTTGGGACCCTTTGTTCCAGCCTGAAATTTTGGGCAATCTGTGGTATTTTGGCTTTTCTGAATTTTAGGAGTATAATGTTTGGATGATTTTTGTGTGAAAATTTCCAGGACTCAAATATCTACAATATTGGTACGTACCATTTTCCCCAGATCTGAGTTTTTATTAGGGTTTATGCATGATCTTTGGAGCACCTTGCTGCATTCGTGTACAGATGGAACTTGGTGGATAGTTCAAAGTGTTTATAGGTTTTCTCCTTCATCCGAGCATGAAAATTGGAGTTCTTTAGCTCAATTTGTATCTACTCTCGACAAGTAATCCAATGGTACCTCTCTTGCAGGATTTGGAGCACGTTTGGTTAGGTAACTTTAATGATCTTTTTAAGTGTTGTTTTATGGATTACTGCAGTCCCTGTTTTAGTTTTGATTTGAGCAATGCACCTTGGAATGCAGATAACTTTGTGAATATAAGGTCTTTTTCAGAAATTCAAGTTGGGACTTCTTCTTAACTTCAAGGTGAGCAAATTCCCTTTTGTGATCTGTGGATAAATCCCTTTGGAAAAGCCCCTAATTAAGCTTGGAAATGCTAGCAAGTTTATGTTAGCAGTTTTGGACAGCATTGTGACATTTGTTGTATTTGAATGTTAAGGAAAATTAATGGTGGATTTTGAGGACTTAGAGATGTTTGTATGAATGAGGACATCTTTGTTTTACTGTTAGAGACTTCATTTTGAGGTATTTGGGGTTGCACTTACATCTTCTTTAACTTAGTTTCAATTGCTGAAATTCTGGAATTTAATTACGCCGCGTGCATTGTTTCAGTGATTGCGCCCAATCCGTGAGGCGGATTTGGATGATTTTTGCGGCATCGGTCTCCTGGGAGGATAAAGATTACTCACGCCAAATTTCAGCTAAAGCAGGCAGCGGATCGTCAAGTTTCAGGTGGGTGGTTGTGCTTTGCCGAAAACATCGATTTACCCACTCGGGCTATTGGTTTCCCTCATGGCATTGTGGTTGATGTTCTCTTCTCCTTGGTATAATATGCTTGGATATCCATGTTTAGATTAAGTTAATTGATCCTCATTGTATACATAAGTGAATGAATAGTTTGATTGATGTTGCATTACCTCATATGAAGTTGATTATAAGTGATCATCCTTAAACCTATGTTATGTGAGGGTAATTGGAAAATTAATCTTTAATCTACACCTTGTGATGAATGGTTAACCTAATCATGGTGAATGATGGTGATAGTTATATGTGAATGGTTGGTGGATTTATGTGAGGACTTGATGGGATTATGTGACAAGTGCTTGGTAGCTTATGTGAGAATAATTAATTGATTGATCTTCGATCTAGCTTATGTGAAAATGGGTGTTGATGTTGATTATTGATCTAGTTGATGTGCGAATGACCTATGCTTTTGATTCCTAATTCATTCATGAAAAGATGGTTATCATTGTGAGTTGAGGCCTATTCCTTATGAGACTAAGCTTTGTTAATGACTCTTAATTCCTCCAAATGAGATGGGATGTTGTTGGTAGATCCTATGTTCAATCCTATGTGAGATCAATAAAAGTTGTTGAACCTTAGTCTATTCATTGGTGATAGTGGATTGAATGTCCATATTCATGTAATGTTAAATGATCTGTGGCAAGGTCTATATGTGAATGGATGGTTCATATGAGGGCGGTTAGTGGTTTATGTGAGAATAGCTGACTACTTTAATCTTGATCTATCTATGTGAGATTCACTCTTTATGGAATTGATGATTGTCGTTTATCTCCTGATTCATGTTAGATGAAAACCATGACGGATACTATTCTCTCTTTATTTCCAAACGTGAAAGGTGCATACTTGTGTAGACTTGATGTATGCTATGTTAACATCTAATCCTTCTATGAGATTGATTATGTAATTTGGATAGCATGATCTAATAAATGTAAGAACATCGACACCTGTTTTCTTTCTACCATCTTGGGACATTTGCATGCTTGTATGGTCATTTAGATAGGCCACCTTTTTCTGCTACACTATCATGTTGGACTTGACTTAGGAGAAACCTTGTTTCTTGCTTTTCTCCTTTCATTCTAGGCTCAGGATATTTGTAGCTCGTGCGCGAGCAGGTGGTTTTGAGATAGTGTAGGCAGACTCTTGGGATATGGGACAGGCTGGGCTTGATGGCAGGGTATTGCGGCGACCGCGGACTTTGGGCGGTCGACCGGGTGGTTATTATTGCATCAGATTGGGGGGATCGCGCTTTCTTTAGTGGATGGATTTTTCCACTTTGATCAGAGTCGTGATCCAGTCCTGCTGACTTATACTACCAGGATACTTATTACTCAGGCACTTTACTCGTGTGGGTCGCTCTCCTCGAGTGCCACTCCGGAGTGTGCGATATACAGACTTTGAGTCCTCGAGACTTCTATCCCCTATCGGTGTTATGCGTAGGCTGGCATACCTGATTTGGCAAGCATAGCAGGCAGTACCAGTGTTTACTGGTGTATAGATTGGTTTATTCAGGCAGGCATTTATATTCTGATGCATACATTTAGCTATTCTTTTAGCTTGGTATTTTAGAGGCATAGTAGTGGTAGTTTCCTATTTCCAGCATTCTCTATTGCTTACCACTCTTCCTTTCCTTTTGCCTCTGGTAGAACTTGTTAAGGAATTTGTGTTGGCGTATTTCGTGAATTGGTTAAGTCTTGAAGATTGAAGATGAAGAAGCTTGGATCATATACCTCAATCTCAAGAAAGAAGAATTCAAAAGGATCAGGTACGTTTAATTAAATAATTTTGGTAATCCGAATACTTCTGATAGTGTAGAAACACTTGGATGAATTTTTAATTGCATAAAAATAAAAAACTGGACATACTACATGTTCAGGATCCGGATCAGGCCTTGCAGTCCGCACCCCGAACATAGGATAGTACATGCGCAATTCCAGTCCGGACCTTGGCAACTTCAGTCCGGACCCCGAACGTGGAATTTGCAGGAATTGCATGAACAGTCCGGACCGTAGGAATTTCAGTCCGGACCCCGAAGGTATGTTTTACTGGAAATAGTCTGTTTCGCTACGGCAGTCCGGACCGCATAATTCCAGTCCGGACCGTCGTCCTGAAAAATTCCAGATATTGTTAGTTTTTGATTCTTATCCTCTTCCAACGGTTTCTAACCTATACATAGACCCTACGATTCATCTTCTAGAGCAGATCCTGTAGAATTGGTGTGAGTGTGTACAGTGGGAGCAGGTTTTTAAATTGTGCTGAAGCTTGTGGGTAAGTGTTGTGGTGATGGACTTTTAGTAGCTGTGGGCCTTTGGAGTGTGTATGTGCTGCTTGTTGGTTATGTTGAGGGTGCTGTGAACTTATGGTTGGACGTAGGTAATTTGCTTATGAGAGCAAGTATATTTTTTAGTTGACTTGTGGAGTGATGTGTGAAGTGGTTTAAGTATGTGAGCTCTAATTACTGTGTGCATGGAAGCATGCGGTTGATGGTTGGTGCTGAGTGTTTGTTGTGCAGGGGAATGTAAATTGAGTGTAATAAAGGAGGCAGGTGAAGCTTATGTACTATGACTGGGTGGATTTAAATAACTGGGTTTGTGTGTGCACATACTTATTAGTAAGGGGGGAGTTGAATATTTGTGTAGGTGAACATTAATTAATTGTGTGCAATTGGAGCTTACAGAATAAATTATGTGAGTTTATGTGTTTGATTTGGGGTGGTTTTGTGATGGAATTAATGGACAAAATTAGTGTATTTGTGTGTGTTGAGGATTACCTATTCTAGTATTGGGTTTGGAACCTTGTATTAAAGGATTTATGTGAGAAGTGTATGTGAGCTGTGGACTTTAATTATTAGTATGCTTGGTACTTTGAGAAGCTGTAACTGATGGTGGACTTGTTGTATTTAGTGAGCTTGCTGTTGATGGTTAGTGGTGAAGTTGAGCCCTTGTCTGCACTGTAGTTTTGGCCGAGGAGTGAGCCGATTGTGCGCAGAATTTTGTGAAGACTCGAGGGTAATTAAATAAGCTTCCGGGAATTTTTCCGGGATTTGCAGCACGATTTTCGAGGGTTCGTCAGTTCGAGGTTCCGACACTTCACCGACTTCAGCAATTGCCTGCGGAAAGCGTTCCAGGTGGGTTGGAATTTCTTCCAAAATTTGCGAAATGCCCTTTAATGCTTCTGAATGCAGTTTGTTCATGTATAGAGTGCTATTTTTCACTATTACTAAATCTGATAGTTGCCTGGAATTTTCTGTAAAATTCATTGGAACCCCGGATCATTTTTAGCATACTCCTGATACTATATGACACTAGATTTCATATTTTGTTGGCATCATATTTGAACCTGGATCGTTTTAAAAATCGAGAAAGCCCGTTTTAAGAAAAATCAGTATTTTAAAAGTGGTTTGTAAATTATGAGTTCGCCAGGGGTATGACATAGGTCCAGGTGGCCCGTTATGCTTGTATACTAGTGCCAGGGGGCCGAGTGGATTTTTAGAGATTTGTGAGATGAGTTTCTAGTGTCATGTGAGTGTGAGCTTTTTGTTGGGATCGATGAGGTTTTCTAGATTATGGGTCGTGCATATCAGATTTAGTCTGGGAGGTGGTTCTCCGACATAGCTGTGAGAGTGTTGGGCACTTCCTGATCGAGTCGTGGAGGGTTTTTCCGACTGAGTTGTGTCGTTTGAGCATTTGAGTTTCCGATCTATTTGATCGTGGATCATAGCCTGCTATATTGAGATACTTGTTACTGAGACACTTTACTCGTGCGGGTCGCTCCCCTCGAGTGCCACTCTGGAGGTAGGCTTGACCGAGCCGTGTGCCGGTCTGTTACTTATATTTTGACCGAGCCGTGTGCTGGTCCGTTACTTACTTTGGGATCGAGCCGTGTGCCGATCAGTTACTGAGTTCGACAGCAGAGCAGGCAGTACCGGTTTTTACTGGTGGATTGATTGGGTTATCTTTGGTCAGGTAGGGTCAGGTACTTTTATTGTTGCACTTATGCCTGGGGGCTGAGGGGTGTCTTATAGCTGTGCTAGACCAGTGCTAGTGTTGTTGGGAACCGTGGGGTTGACGGTGGTCCCGGATCATTGAGAGTACTTTGACCGTTGTGCGAGATGTGAGGAGCTTGAGTCCATTCCGTTCTGAGAGAGAGCATGGATTTCGACTATAGCCTGCATGTGCCACTTTTCCATAGCGAGTTAGTCCGATTGGACACCCTATGTTGATATATTTGGGAGGCGCAGGCTTGACTGGACCCGATGTGGCAGTCAACTCGATTGGGTCGATTGAGCACCTCGTGTGCGAGTGGTGTATGCATAGTACGTTCTTAGATGAGTTTTCCTTTGAGCATGGTACTTGAGGCATATTAGCAGTAGCGTGTGTATGCATATCATATTATTGGTAGAGTTTCTTGAGCTTTATGATTGAGACATGTTAGCTGTAGTTTTCTTTCAGCTTACCCATTATCTATCTATCTGCATACCTATCTGTTTTGCCTCCAGTAGACTTAGTGGGCATACCGTGGATATTGGTGACGGTACCCACTGGGATCTACCTTCTGCAGTAGATCTCACACCCGCTGCGGTGACAGGTGTACCGAGGTTGCTGTTCCGGCTTAGCTCGCGCGTAGACAACTGATCGAGGTGAGGACGTGGCCGACTAGTTCCTTACCAGTATTGAGAGTCAGAGGTAGATGTACCCGATATTTTTATGTTTCCACTTTTGTACTGGACATTCTGAGAGACCAGTGAGGATTTCATTTACTTTTTATAGCTGAGAGACTTTGTATTGAGATTTTACCTATATCAGATGTTCAGTGTTTGATGACATAGCTATTAGTTCTTTTTCAGCTCTGATACATGTTTAGCTATAGATCTTTTGCAGGGTAGACGCTTCGTCTGTATGACAGTTTCCGTACAGATGGCAGATCTGTTGGCGAGCCCGGGTCGCAGTTTCGACCTCGGGGCGTGACAGATTAGGGTGGTATCAGAGCCTAGGTATATAGGTCATTGAGGACTTAGAGACCCTAGGCTATTGGTTGGATAGTAGGATGACTGCCGAGAGAGACACGACTTTAGCGAGAGTCCTGATTGAGTTGTACCTCCCCCAGAGGATTGGGGCGAGTGATCTTACATGTTATTTCTCTAAAGATGATTATGTTGGCTGCAGACAACATAATGCTTTAGTATGGGTAACATGTTCTAGACTTTCGTTTGATTGGGTCGAGAGAGAGTTCTTGGTCCTAATGTTTGTTTTGTTGCAGTGGTTTTGATGCTTCCGAGACGCCGTGCAGCGGCAAGGGCGTGTTTGACCTTGGATGAGGAGTCGAACAGCGGGAGGCTAAATGGATAGAGCAGGGTGAGGTCTGAGAGTTACAGGCCCAAGTAGCCCAGACAATTGAGGCGATGCGGCGCCAGGAAGAGAACATGGAGCGCGTGATACGCATGATTGAGCTGAGAGCATCTCCCGGGGCATCGCCAGTAGTACTTCCGGCCGCGACATCGTCGATTTCGACCCTGATCGCACCACGGATGGTGCAGAAGCAGCGAGAGGTTGCTGACTGGTTGTTTACTTCATCCAGTTCCATCCCCTGCAGTTTTCGGGATAGAGTTTGGAGCCTGGGGAGGCCGAGAACTGGATAGCTGCTATGGAAAAGTTATTGGAAGAATTGTTCATCCAAGAGAAGCATCTGGTGCACTTGGTTGTGCACTTTTGGATAAGGACGCCGAAAGATGGTAGCGTCGAGTTCGTCCTGTTGGACCACCGGGAGCGCAGTTGATGACTTGGAGCGAGTTTCTACGATTGTTGAGCAGAGTACCCCATGTCGCCTAGGATGAGGCCCAGAAAGTTGATTATGTTTGAGAGGGGACTGCATCAGGATATCTATCTCTTTGTGTATTTTCGGCGAGCCGCCGACTTTTGATGCAGCAAGGATGCATACTCGATGGATTGACCGAGGTCAGTGATCAGCTCCGGAGAGAGGCGTCCAGTATCGCCTGATTTTGGGACGGTCGAGTGCATCGAGGTTGCCATGATTCCAGTCTCTGGGTCATGAGTCTCAGAGGAGACAGAGACCAGGAGGTTCTCGATACTAGAGGCACCAGCAGCAGTGTCAGGATGAGTATGTCGTTTGCGATGGGCCGCATTCATCGCCATGGTGTGACCTCAGACAGGGGCGATGCTTTTCATGTGGATAGTCAGGACATTTTAGGCAGAGTGTCCCCGAGTAGCGCTCATGGAATTGCCGCTTGCGACGGCCCCCTTCCGGATGAAGATGTTCATCCGACTTGCTGATAGGCTGATAGAGCCGTGACGCCGGGGCAGATTGAGCGATGGCCACCAGCTTTTAGTGGGTGAGTTTGTGCAATCGGTTGAGGACGCCAGAATAGTGGATCGCGTCTCACCAGGTATGGTTTTCCTTGTGGTCATCGGAGTTAGAGCATGTGGATGCCGTCACCGCTTGTGCACGTGAGGATCAGGTTACAGATCACGTATAGCACATGGATGAGTGTGCCAGTCCTGCACAGTGCAGTTGGACCTTGGATTGGATCCATCGAGTTGTTAGTCCTACCTCAGCTTCGAGATGCTGATATGAGGTTGGAAAGGGATTGGTTATCCCATTGTCGTGCTATCTGGATTGTCGAGAGAGGACAATGACCCTCCGTGGACCTGGTCAGGAGGAGTGTGTTTTAGGGGATGCTGGAGCATGACAGAGGTTGAGTCGTGGTCGTATCGCCTTATTAGCGACTGAAGAGGAGGTGCCTACGGCGGCACCGAGAATAAAGGATATCCTTATCGCCCGTGTGATCCCGGGTATGAGTCTACCTGAGCTGGTATTGAAGCCGCCGTCTAGTGAGATTGAGATCGAGATAGTGATTGACATGGTTTTGGAAACTGCGCCGACTATGGTAGCACCTATTGGAGTATCACCTGCGAGACAGAGAGTGAGAGCTGATAGCGCAGTTGTGGTTTCTGTTGGATCGAGGGGTCTATGTGACCCAGTACCACGTCGTGGGAATACAACAGTGAAGATCTGAGAGATTGATACTTGTGTAGGTTGTCACACTGTAGATTCACGGTGTTGTTGCCATGCCGTTGGTACGCGGCAATGATGCCACGTTGTGGGATACCCGACGGTGAGGGTTCTATGATGGTTCGAGCCCAGACAGGGTTGGAATTGCCTTTCGGCAGATGCCCCTTTGTGAGATAGATAGCTTTGTGGAACCATACAGCCGAGGGCTGTGCCCTGATAGTGTTCAGGACCCGGTAGGGGCATTTTGAGCTTACAGCAAGGCCATGTGGATTGACTAATGCCCTGCCGCCTTCATGAGTTAAGGATCTGTGGTGTATTCCAGCTGTGTTTGGACGGGTTAGTAGCAGTACCCGTCGTGGATATTTGGATTATTTCCGAGGCGACTTAGAGCATGAGGAGCACTTGGGGATAGTTCAGCAACTTCTGAGAGAGAAGTCGGATGTCGAGTTGATAGAGTATGCTTTTTGACTTTGAAAGGTTCTATGGATTGGCCATGTGAGTTCAGCTGCAAAGTATTAGTAGACCCAACGAAGAGTTTTACCGTTTGGGATTTAGCTTTAGCCTATGTTAATGACAGGGGTCAGAAGCTCTTGGGCTATGCAAGGCCGGTGTAGTTTGGAAGAGAAAAAGCTGATGAGGATACTAGCATGGATGGGGATGAATGCAGTGATGGAGAGAGCATGGAGTTATCCCTAGACCCTTGAACCTGAAGTACTTGGTTACTCAGGAGGATTTTGGTTGAGGCAATGCCTGTGGACAGAGTTATTGGAACTTTATGATTGATTTAGTATATCATTATCCCGGCGAGAACTTTATGGTCAGTTACGCCTGGACTAGGCGAGCAGTACACCTTGGAATGAGGTGTTCGATCCGTGGTGGCCACTTTTGGAACTTGGGATTTGAGAGTTGGAATTTGAGCATTGTTTCCCGATGTTGAACTTTTCCTCTGTAGATGGATGTGAGAGTTATATTGTGGAATTCGAGCATCTTAGTTGCTAAGGAGCAACGGAGGTGTCATGTCGATTGGAGGCCTGGAATGTGGGTCTGGGAGATCTTGAGTTGTGGAAGCGCTATCCGCAGGGTTTGTAGATTGAAGTTACGCGGGAACTTGGTCCGCGAGCTTTAATCTGGCCGGAAGAAGTTTATTTGATCACCGCATGTTTTGGGTTTTGTTTCTTTGGGGTTGGACAAGGAATTGAGCTGTCGGAAGCAACCGGTGCAACTCTTGCTCGTGGAACTGAGGAATTTTGCAATTGGATTATACCCGGTGAAGGTTCAGTGGTGCCAGTATATTGAGTTAAGACGACCAACCTAAGAGCCTGAGGAGGAGTTGGGAATCTCCTATCCCCAGTTGTTTGAGTTACTCTCCTGTGTATGGATTTATTCTGGTTTCGGGGACGAAACCCTTTTAAGGAGGGGAGAGTGTAGAATACCGGGATTTCGGATGGCGCACCGACCTCGCTAGATGGCGTGGTGCAGTGAAATCGCTTCGAGCGTGTTCCATATTGGATTACAGATGAGTTCGGGTCGACGTCGGATCTACGCGGAAGCCCCAGGTCGATTCGGGGTTTTTCCGAGCATTGTCCGCCGTAGAGGACTGGTTTCGGGGACAAGCCTCGACTTCACAGTGGAGTGTAAGAAATATTGGGAACACTTGGATCAGGTGTACTTTATGATTATAGCGGAGTTCGGGAGGTTCCGGACTGACACTGGAGAACCCGAAGGCGAAAAGTGAGTCGGAACTGACAATTTTGGAGCCGGTTTTTGGGTTTGAGCACCCCGACTCAACGGTTGAGCTTTTTGAGGAGAAAAGGCTGTGGACATGTGTATTTTCAGATTACAGCGGAATTCGGAGGTTCCGGACGGAGGCGGAGGCCCCGAAGGCAAAAAGTGAGTTGGTGGGGGCTTTTATGGATTATTTAATTATTTAATTAATTAGTTATTATTTATTTTGCCTGTGAAGAAGTAGCAAGGAAAGAGAAATTATGGGAATTAAAGGAAATGGAATAAGAGAGAGAGAGAGAGAGAGGGGTTATTTTAAGCCTTGCTACAGCTGCATCCCCTAATTGTGCTTCCTTAATTAACACCCCGCCACGTCATCGCCTTCTTCAACAAGCCAAACAGAGGAATGGGGTGAAGCAGAGGATGGAGAGAAAGTGAGAAAAGAAGGAAGAAGAAGAAGAGATAGATGGAAAAAAAAAAATATAAATAGAGAGGGTGGTTGAGTTTGTTGTTGAACTTCCTCCTTGGAGCCGCGTGGACCCGAACGGAGGCGCGCGCGAGAAAACGATTGAGGACGAGCACGTTGGCGCGGTTTTCGGGCGAAGCGCCGTGTGGAGCTCGGAGCGAGTGCGCGTAGAGATGATGTTGCAGTTGGCTCGAGGTGTTGGAGCTTGAGAGAGATGGAAATCCTGGTGGTGCTGTGTGTAATTGTGCTTGGTCGTGAGTGTGTACAGGGGAGCAGGTTTTTAAATTGTGCTGAAGCGTTGGGTAAGTGTTGTGGTGATGGACTTTTAGTAGCTGTGGGCCTTTGGAGTGGTACTGTGTGCTGTGGTTATGTTGAGGGTGAATGTGTGTGAAACTTATGGTTGGACGTAGGTAATTTGCTTATGAGAGCAAGTATATTTTTTTAGTTGATTGTGGAGTGATGTGTGAAGTGGTTTAAGTATGTGAGCTCTAATTACTGTGTGCATGGAAGCATGTGGGTGATGGTTGGTGCTGAGTGTTTGTTGTGCAGGGGAATGTAAATTGAGTGTAATAAAGGAGGCAGGTGAAGCTTATGTACTGTGACTGGGTGGATTTAAATAACTGGGTTGTGTGTGCACATACTTATTAGTAAGGGGGAGTTGAATATTTGTGTAGGTGAACATTAATTAATTGTGTGCAATTGGAGCTTACAGAATAAATTATGTGAGTTTATGTGTTTGATTTGGGGTGGTTTTGTGATGGAATTAATGGACAAAATTAGTGTATTTGTGTGTGTGAGGATTGCCTATTCTGGTATTGGGTTTGGAACTTTGTATTAAAGGATTTATGTGAGAAGTGTATGTGAGCTGTGGACTTTAATATTAGTATGCTTGGTACTTTGAGAAGCTGTAACTGATGGTGGACTTGTTGTATTTAGTGAGCTTGCTGTTGATGGTTAGTGGTGAAGTTGAGCCCTTGTCTGCACTGTAGTTTTGGCCGAGGAGTGAGCCGATCGCGCGCAGAATTTGTGTGAAGACTCGAGGGTAATTAAATAAGCCTCCGGGAATTTTCCGGGATTTGCGGCACGATTTTTGAGGGTTCGTCAGTTCGAGGTTCCGACACTTCACCGACTTCAGCAATTGCCTGCGGAAAGCGTTCCAGGTGGGTTGAAATTTCTTCCAAAATTTGCGAAATGCCCTTTAATGCTTCTGAATGCAGTTTGTTCATGTATAGAGTGCTATTTTTCACTATTACTAAATCTGATAGTTGCCTGGAATTTTCTGTAAAATTCATTGGAACCCCGGATCATTTTTAGCATACTCCTGATACTATATGACACTAGATTTCATATTTTGTTGGCATCATATTTGCACCTGGATCGTTTTAAAAATCGAGAAAGCCCGTTTTAAGGAAAATCATCATTTTCAAGGTGGTGTGTAAATTATGAGTTCGCCAGGGGTATGACATAGGTCCAGGTGGCCCGTTATGCTTGTATACTCGTGCCAGGGGGCCGAGTGGATTTTTAGAGATTGTGAGATGAGTTTCTAGTGTCATGTGAGTGTGAGCTTTTTGTTGGGATCGATGAGGTTTCTAGATTATGGGTCGTGCATATCAGATTTAGTCTGGGAGGTGGTTCTCCGACACTAGCTGTGAGAGTGTTGGGCACTTCCTGATCGAGTCGTGGAGGGTTTTCCGACTGAGTTGTGTCGTTGAGCATTTGAGTTCCCATCTATTTGATCGTGGATCATAGCCTGCTATATTGAGATACTTGTTACTGAGACACTTTACTCGTGCGGGTCGCTCCCCTCGAGTGCCACTCCGGAGGTAGGCTTGACCGCCGTGTGCCGGTCTGTTACTTATATTTTGACCGAGCCGTGTGCTGGTCCCTTACTTACTTTGGGATCGAGCCGTGTGCCGATCAGTTACTGAGTTCGACAGCAGAGCAGGCAGTACGGTTTTTACTGGTGGATGATGGGTTATCTTGGTCAGGTAGGGTCAGGTACTTTTATGTTGCACTCATGCCTGGGGGCTGAGGGGTGTCTTATAGCTGTGCTAGACCAGTGCTAGTGTTGTTGGGAACCGTGGGGTTGACGGTGGTCCCGGATCATTGAGAGTACTTTGACCGTTGTGCGAGATGTGAGGAGCTTGAGTCCATTCCGTTCTGAGAGAGAGCCGTGGATTTCGACTATAGCCTGCATGTGCCACTTTCGATAGCGAGTTAGTCGATTGGACACCCTATGTTGATATATTTGGGAGGCGCAGGCTTGACTGGACCCGATGTGGCAGTCAGCTCGATTGGGTCGATTGAGCACCTCGTGTGCGAGTGGTGTATGCATAGTACGTTCTTAGATGAGTTTTCCTTTGAGCATGGTACTTGAGGCATATTAGCAGTAGCGTGTGTATGCATACATATATTGGTAGAGTTTCTTGAGCTTTATGATTGAGACATGTTAGCTGTAGTTTTCTTTCAGCTTACCCATTATCTATCTATCTGCATACCTATCTGTTTGCCTCCAGTAGACTTAGTGGGCATACCGTGGATATTGGTGACGGTACCCACTGGGATCTACCTTCTGCAGTAGATCTCACACCCGCTGCGGTGACAGGTGTACCGAGGTTGCTGTTCCGGCTTAGCTCGCGCGGATACAGCTGATCGAGGTGAGGACGTGGCCGACTAGTTCCTTACCAGCATTGAGAGTCAGAGGTAGATGTACCCGATATTTTTATGTTTCCACTTTTGTACTGGACATTCTGAGAGACCAGTGAGGTTTATTACTTTTTATAGCTGAGAGACTTTGTATTGAGATTTTAATTATATCAGATGTTCAGTGTTTGATGACATAGCTATTAGTTCTTTTTCAGCTCTGATACATGTTAGCTATAGATCTTTTGCAGGGTAGACGCTTCGTCTGTACGACAGTTTCCGTACAGATGGCGGATCTGTTGGCGAGCCCGGGTCGTAGTTTCGACCTCGGGGGGGCGTGACAGATCCGTGGAATCCAAAATTCGGCAAAAGAATAAACCACATATAGAGAAGAAAGGAACTAACTAGAGACTTTCTATGTTCTTCATCTATATAATTAAATTGATTCTAGGTTTTCATACTCAGATTTTGAGTAGAGCAAATTAAGAATACTTAAATTGTATTTCCGATCTATTCTAATTAAGTATTCGTCGGATCATCACCACCCAAAAAATAACGATTTCCCAAAATCGGAGCGTGGACTCGCGTGGACGGTGGATTCAAGGGTGCGACCGCTCTGTGGGATCGGAGCGAGGTACGTTCGTGGATTCGAGACGTGCTACTGGGTGAAGACCGTG
>CM055075.1:2035164-2060622 GCA_029204045.2 Tillandsia leiboldiana
AATCTGTCAGCCCCGGAACCCGGGCTCGCCAACAGATCCGCCTGCACACGGGATTTCCCGCGTACCGAAGCACTGGTAACCTGCTCCGATAAATATGAACAAGTAAAAGAGCATAATACAGAGCTGAAGTAGAAGACCACATAGTATCTCAGACTGGAACTACAAATAAAGCTGTAATAAGTACAAAATCTCCCAGCTCACAAAATAATATAGCCAGCTGGCCAGCGCCAGACCCAAAAACCACAGAGTCTGAGTAAAGAGTACACATCTGTCTAATATCCAATCTCAGTCTCACAGGAGATCTATCTACTCAGCGATCCCTTACCTTTATCAGCTGCGATGGCCTAGCAGCTCCCGCAGACGACTCTGCAAAAAATAAGAAGAAGAAAGAGAGAAACAACAATGGGGGTGAGAACTACCAGATAAACCAGTAGCCTCCCCTAGTGGGTAAAAACATCAACTCTGACGCACCCACTAGGACTACTCGAGGCAAACATGAAAGAACAGTGTAAGCTATAAAGGCTGCTGAAAAAAAAAAGAAACTATCACCACTATGCTCTCTAAATGCCATGTAGCATGAAATGACTGTATGCAACAATACCAAACATGCCTGCCTGAAATAACTCAGTCTTTGTCACTAGTAAAACTGGTACTGCCTGCTGTGCCTTGCCAAATCGGGTATGCTGGCCAATGCATAACACCGATAGGGGATAGTTGCCAAATCGGGTATGCTGGCCAACGCATAACACCGATAGGGGATAGGAGTCTCAAAGACTCTAAGCATGTCTGCAACACACTCCGGAGTGGCACTCGAGGGGAGCGACCCACACGAGTAAAATATCTCAGTATAAGTATCAGAAGTGCCATAAAACAGCAGGACTGGATCATGACTATGATCAGAGTGGGAAAACCATCCACTAGGAAAAACCCGATCCCCAGCTGATGCAATAAACCAGTCTCAACCCCAATCTGATGCAAGGATAAACATCTGGTCGACGCCTACTGTCCGCGGTCACCGCAAGACCCCACAAGTCCACAATCTAGTACAAACTTGACTATACTATCCCAACCCCTGCTCATACATGAGCAACAGATATCTGGATGCAAAGGACAACAATGAAACATGTTCAGATCCAATATGATAGTGTAGCGATAAATAGTGGCCTCACTAGATGTTCAGTCATGCATGCAACTGTCTTATCTTTAAGAGCTGTAAATAGTGTCAAATATTTATTTTAAAAAGATTGATTTACTGAATAAAAGTTATTTGCATGCGAGATTATAGCCTTTGTCCCAATCACAGTGTCCCAATATAAGCCATCATATAATCGGTGGGGTTAAATTTTAGGAGAGTTCGTCCCAGCGGTTCTCGTCAATTGTCATATTAATTCATCCCAATAGTTCTCATCAATTGTCTTGTTAGTTTGTCCTGTTAGTTTGTCCTGTTAGTTTGTCCCAATGGTTCTTATCAATTATCATATTAGTTTGTCCCAGTGGTTCTCATCAATTGTCATATTAAATTTTAGGGGGGTTCCAGTAATCCCAGTGAGCTTGTCAAAAATGAGGTAAGCAACAACCGCCCACCTCGAGTAGCTCAAACTATACCCCAGGTAGTCTCCTGGCTGTCTTCAGTCCTTAGATCCTGCAAATCAGTGCACAACGCTCCCGGTATAAATACAAATCCCAAAAAGTACAATATTTGCTGTTTATCAAATAGCACGGGAAAAGAGGAGTTTTTCACCTCTAAACTGTGCTCCAAAAATCTTAGAAAATCACGGTTGCGTTTCTCGCGAAGAGTAGATCAAAATCGACTCTTTAAACGCCTCGATCAGATGCTCCTATGCCAAGATAAAAATCGGAGAAGTCGATGCTGTCCAGAAATTTCCACAGCAAAAAGGGGGGTCAAAGAGACCTCGGGAAACGTGCCAAAAGTGCGACATGGGGCAAAGTGATCAACACGGAAATTGAAGCCTTACCTCTTAGGAACGCGCTGCCATGAAAATCGTCCAAAAATTCCTCCTGGTTAGCACACAGGGAATTTCCCGACGGAAACTGCGACGGGAAATGGGCCTAAAAAGAAAACCGTCACAGTGCGCCGCGTCGCAGATAACTCACTAACTGTAACTCCATAAATTCTGGAATTTTGAGGAGAGAGAGGAACAACTTTTGTATAGGGCATTTCTCTGTTTCTCTCTCTACAGCCCGCAACCCGAGGTGGAATGAGAGGGGGTGAGGGGATGCTATTTATAATGGGCTGGGCTCCACACAGGATCAGATCCGAACAGGAAACACCGAAACGGGCCAAACAAAACGCGTCACGCGTCCACAAAACAGGGAAACAGCCTGTGCAAGGGCCACTCAGAAGCCGCCACGTGTCCACGTGGTGCACATGCCCGGTCCCCGCGCCGGGTCTTCCGGAAGATGTTGGCCAATCGGAGTGCCCGCCACGTGAACCTTCTAGAAGCCATCCAACCACTCAGGAGCTGCCACGTGGCAGGGGAAAACTTCGGTGCTCCCGGTGCATGCCAGGCCGTGGACCGCGCTCCCGCGCGCCTGCCCGTGCCTGCCCGCGCTGCCGCGCCGCGCGCCGCTGCGCTCTGCCGCGCTCCGCCGCTGCGCCGCCGCTGTGACCGCCGCCTGTCGCCGCCCGCCGGTCGCCGCCGGCAGCCGGAACAGTAATTCCGGCGGCCGGAGTTACTGTTCCGGTGAACAGTGTTTTGGCGCCGAAAATAAAGTAAATACCATTTTGACCGTTTTCGCGCGCTGAGTCCAAAATCCGCCGTCCGTTTCGCCAAATTCTCATCCGAAATTTTGCCGAAAGCTCCCGGAAAAGCCCATTTGCTCCGATTTTCGCGCCGAGTCCTATTTAAATGTCTTCTACAAGCTCCGTTTCACCGAATAAGCTTCCTACAGTCACTGTTTAATGCTGCACAGTTCTTGCGGGAGTCAGGATCATCACACATTCAAACACAATACAAAACCAAAAGTTGCGTTGATACTTACCTTCATAGTTCCAAGCAATCCATAGTTCAAAGTTCTCACAATAGTTTTTGTAAAACCATTGTCCATTGTACTCCTAAGTTCTCTCTCCCTCTTTTTGTCACAAAATAAGCCAAAATTACAAAATTAAGGAGAGTTAAAAGTTCAGAAAATGTGAAAACTAAACTAAAACCTGCAAAAGAAACGATAAGTTAGAGTAACAAGAATGAAGATTACTCAGAATCTTCAGAACTAATGCATCCAAGTTTTTGAAAAATTTTCTTTATTCGTTTGTTCATTAAAACCTGTTCCTTCTTAACTTCTCGAATTTCTTCCTTCATTTCGATGAACTCATTGGACATGCGTTCTTGCTCGGAAGAGAGACGCTGTTGTTCTCTATAAATTGAGGTAACTGATGCGTCATCGTCGGAAGTTGAAGGAGGTGCAGTTTGTGCGGCAGGTGCTGATGGGACTGAAGCCGTAGCTGCTGAAGTCGAAGGTTTGCGTCTGAGAGGAGGTGAAGGAGGATCATCTTGTTTCGTTGGTAGGGACTTTACGACCGTTGTCTCGTTGATCGTTCCCAAACTATGCATATAAGTCGACGAAGAAGTATCGACTTTGAATTTCTTCAAAATTCGCATAATAATGATTGGAAAGGGAAGTCTCTCCGTGGGATGGGCATGTTCCACATATCGAGCCATCCTTGACCAGATGAGATAAGGAATATTGAAGTTTGATCCCAGAGCCGCTGGATTGCATCCCTAAAACATCGCCAATAAGTCGTGGAGTTATTTTAAGTCTTGTTCCTTGAACGTTTGTATAAAACTCCATTGAACCATCTTCATTTTCTTGTAGATGCCGTGCATTTGTGTAGAAGGTCCTTACTCGATGCAAACAATATCCAAGCATCTCTGGGAATCTGCACACTTGAAGAAGATTGGCTTGTTCAATCAAATTACCAAACTCCGGCGAGTGGTCTCGAAGAGCCCCAATGTTAACATGTCTTTCGCCGATGCATTCTCGATTTTCAAACGCCCTTAGGCGATCGGCATTAACGAACACTTGTTCCTCACGGGGTGGTGAATCAGGAGCTATTGGTTCGTTAATTTCAATCCCTCGTGCTCGTCCTACCCGTCGAGCGAGTCTCTTTCTTTTCATCGAGATTGATGATGAATTCATTTGTGCTTTCCCTTTATCCACAGCAGAAGGAGCTGTCTTTCCCTCTCGAGAAACAGAGGACTTTCCTTTGACTTAATAGGCGTTGTTTCGTCATCCATCAGTTCGTCCCAGTTCACGTTTTCTTTATCTGATTCCGTCTCTGAGTCCTTAACCAGGACAAACTCACCCTTTTTTTGTTGAGTTTTCTTTCCTCTTTTCAATTTGTTTGTTGCTCTAGTATGAACCATCGCTACCAGAAGAATGATTATCCAAGTGAAAGCCATTGAAGCTAGTGCTTGTGAAAAAGAATCCTGCAAGCAACAACTCAAGAACACGACAAAAATTGTTTATTCTCAAAAATTTGAAAAATTGTACCTAAACAATCATTATCATGTAGAGAGACTAGGAATCAAATTAGTTTTGCAAAAAGAATTTTAAGAATGGATCAATCCCATGATTTTCAAAAATTCCTATTATATGCCCTAAAACCGAAATTTTAGAAATCGAAGTCTAAAAATTCGTTAATCAAGTGAATACCTAGCATATAATCAAAACTAATCTACTCAGAGTTCTTATTTCAAAAGAAATTTGACCAAAAACCAATCTCAAAACAAAAAGTTAGAAAATTTCTATCACGTTTGAGCAAAATAGTGAAAAACTGTGAAAAACCGAGATTTTGATCAAGAAAACTTACTTTGATTCGAAGAACGTTAGTTGGGAAGGCTTCAAATCGATTGTTTTCTAGAGAGAGAAGGTCTGGAGACTTAGAAACAAAAGATTGAAGTAAAAAGAAATCAAAACCCTTTTGTTCTATATAAAATCCTAGCCGCGGTCCGGACTGCCTCAGGAATCCAGTGCGGATCGGCTACCCGCAGGAATTTCCTGCGTTCGGGAGCCAGATCGGATTGTCCAGTCCGGATCGGCTCCAAACTTTTTCTTCAGAAAAATTTAGAAAAATTCCAGAAAATCCAGAAAAAGATTGTAAGCACTTTTGTGTATCAACTTTAAACAAAATTCATCATTTCACATCAAAAGAAATAGATTATGCTAAATCTATCAAAATATTCAAATAATGAAATGAAAATTTATAAAAATTAAAACCTTTAAAGTTGATCAAGTTCAAAAACATCCACTATGATCTTATGAGTAATGCGTTTATCAAATCATTAATCTTGCAAAGAAAATGAAGCACCAAGATCAATAGATGTTTGAAATCCCAGATAAATTAGATAATATATCTAGTCAAGTTATTGTAAGGAGTGGCTCTTTGAGCATCTTTCAATAAAATCCCCACCTTATACCAACCTTGGAATTTGACAGAGTCAAGTATTCCAAAAAAGCATTTTATCTAATAAACTTGAAAAACCATGCTTGATATGCATGTGGTAGCTGCACACAGTACTCGGACGACCGAGGTGGTAGCTCTTTCCTCCCATGTGGTGGTAGTTTTCACACTCCTCATTGGGATGTAACTCTTTCCACATCTTTTGAGCATAACAATTTCATTAACTCCCCCTCAATTGGCTATCAATTATTTAAAATATAAAGTATTCAACCAAAAATTGATCTCGATTTCATACTCGACTCAATTGTCAAATAAGATAAAAACGATACCAAGAGATCATTGAGAGAGAAATTGACTTTGATCAATTAAAAATGGTTTAATTGAAATAAATGATCATTGCATCAAATGAATTATTATGATATCCAAAACATAATAAATTTCTAAATATATGAAAGGATGCAATTAAAGTCAATTAAACTAATGCTCATTTAATGTTCTATGTACAAACATAGACAAAGAACAAAAAACACAAAAACAAAACCTAACCTAAGCAATGTTTCAAAAAGTGTTATTTTAAAGAAAGCATTCCAATTGTTTTACGCAAATGAATAAACCGTTTTTGATCCAAAGGTTTTGTTAAAATGTCAGCTAATTGATCATCAGTTGAAATGTAGGAAATTTGAAGAATATTTGATTCAACTAGCTCTCTTAGAAAATGATATCTAAGTTCAATGTGTTTTGTTCTTGAATGCAACACAGGGTTTTTCGAAATATTTATAGCACTAGTGTTGTCACAAAGAATTGTTACCGAAGTTGCTGAAATTCGGAAGTCGCTCAACACGCTTTTCATCCAAATAAGTTGAGTTGAACAACTACCCGCTGAGATGTATTCCGCTTCGGCAGTCGAGAGTGCTATGCAGTTTTGCTTTTTACTATGCCATGCAACAAGGCAATGGCCAAGATAAAAACATGCACCACTCGTACTTTTCCGATCATCCACTGATCCTGCCCAATCGGCATCTGAATATCATATTATGTCAAGAGTTGTTCCCATAGGATACCAAATTCCGAAATTGAGTGTACCTTTGACGTACCGGATGATCCTTTTCACCGCTTTCAGGTGAACCTCCTTTGGTGCTGATTGATATCTCGCGCAAATTCGAACACTAAAGGATATGTCCGGGCGACTAGCCGTGAGGTAGAGTAGACTTCCAATCATGCTACGGTAAAGCTTCTCGTCTACACTTTCACTAAGAGATTCACTTCCTAATCCCTTATTGCTAGTTCCCATAGGAGTCGGAAAGTCTTTGGAGTTTTCTAAATCGAATTTCTTTACCAACTCCCTTGCATACTTGGATTGACACAAATGGATCCCTTCATCATTTTGTTTCACTTGCAATCCAAGAAAGTAAGTCAATTCGCCCATCATAGATATCTCAAATTCGCTTTCCATGGTTTCCGCGAATTTTGAAGCATCATTGTCTTTTGTTGCACCAAACACAATGTCATCGACATAGATTTGTGCGACAATAAAGTTATCCTGATAATGCTTCACAAAGAGAGTCCGGTCTGCTCCCCCTCGAGTGTAGCCCTTTTCCAAAAGGTGCTTTGTTAGTCTTTCGTACCATGCTCGCGGTGCTTGTTTTAGACCGTAAAGAGCCTTTTTCAAATGAAAAACATGGTTAGGTTGTTTACAGTCTACAAAACCTTTCGGTTGAGCCACATAAACTTTCTCGTTTAAAAACCCATTTAAAAACGCGCTCTTAACGTCCATTTGAAAGAGTTTTATTTTAAAATGATAAGCTATCGCGAATAAGATACGAATGGACTCGAGTCTAGCTACCGGGGCGAACGTCTCATCAAAGTCTATTCCTTCTATTTGAGAATAGCCTTGAGCAACTAAGCGTGCTTTGTTCCTGATAATGGTACCATCCTCATTTTTCTTATTCTTGAAAATCCATTTAGTACCAATCACGTTGTGTTGCTTTGGAGGCTTCGTTAATTCCCAGACTTTGTTTCTTTCGAACTGATGGAGCTCTTCCTGCATTGCTTCAATCCAGTAGTCATCCTGAAGAGCTTCATCGACGTTCTTTGGTTCTACCATGGAGACGTAACACGCGACTCCACAAACCAACTGTCTCCGAGTCCTTACTCCTTCTTGTGGGTCTCCAATAATATTCGATTCCGGATGATCCTTCGAGATGCGTAGCGTTTGAGGTAACGGAGTAGTCGGAGGTATATGAGATGATTCCTGCACATCAGATAAACTTGAAGAACCATTAGATGCATCAACATTATCGAAAGAATTATTATGAGAAGATGCATTTACAGGAGTATCATCATCAAGAGACATATCAGGGGTAGATTTATCAGATGCAAAGTGAAAAGCTTCATCTACTTTAACATTTATAGATTCTACCATCGTTTTAGATTCCAAGTTAAATACCCGATATGCTATGCTATTTGTAGAATAACCCATGAAAATCCCTTGGTCACTTCGAGAGTCGAATTTTCCAAGATTTTCGCGGTCACGTAAAATGTAACAGCGACTCCCAAAGATACGAAAATATTTGATATTCGGTTTTCTACAAAACCACAGCTCATATGGTGAATTTAAAGTTTCCGGGCGCAAATAGACTCGATTAATTACATAGACAGCGGTGTTCACAGCTTCAGCCCAAAAATATAACGGTAAATTCCGACTATGAAGCATAACACGTGCCATCTCTTGAACAACCCTGTTTTTGCGCTCGACTACACCATTCTGCTGAGGTGTATAGGGTGCTGAGAATTCATGCTTTATGCCATTGGAAGTGCAAAAATCAATGAATTTAGAATTTATGAATTCTCCACCCCTATCACTTCTAACACGAACGATCTTTTCATTCTTTTCGATCATAATACGATGACAAATCTCATGAAAAGAATCGAAAGTATCAGCTTTCTCTTTTAAAAATGCTACCCATGAGTATCTAGAGAAATCATCAACCAATAGAAAAATATACCATTTACCTCCCAAAGATGGTTGACGTGTTGGCCCCATTAAATCCATGTGCAATAATTCTAAGGGCCGGTTGGTACCAACGTGGTTCAAGTTCTTGTGTGCAGTCCTTGATTGTTTTCCCTTTTGACAACCTCCACACACAATGTTATCTTTAAGTGAAAGTTTAGGAACCCCCTTAACCACGTCTTTATTTGAAATCCTTGCTAGTTCTTTAAAATTTATGTGACCTAGTCTTTCATGCCAAAGAGTTTCATTATCCAAAGAAACTAGGTTACATTTTTCAGAAATTTTGTTTGAAACAACATAGCAATTATTTTCCGATCTAACCCCTTTCAGAAAGAATACATGGTCCTTATCAGTTACAATACATTCCACAGAAGAAAAATTAACTGAGAAACCATTATCACAAAGTTGACTTATACTAATGAGGTTAGTCTTAAGGCCTTCAACAAATAAGACATTGTTCAAAACTGGGCCTTCTGGAATAGCGATTGTTCCTCTTCCAACAATTTTGGAAGAACGACCGTCTCCGAAAACAACATGTCCTCCGGAGATTTTCTCTAAAGTTTGAAAACTGTTTTTGTCACCGGTCATGTGACGGGAACATCCACTATCCAGATACCAAAACGAGTTGTCATAAGCATGTAAAGAAGTATGAACAACAAGACAAGGGAAGATTTCACCTTTGCGCACCCAAACCTTTTTGGATTGCGTCGGCAATGTTCGTGAAGTTATTCTCCTAGGTGAAAGCGTCTTGTTCGATTCAGTGCTTGACATCGTCTTGCGAGGTGCACTACCAAGGCTCTTTTCTTTTGAAAAGTTTTCCTTTGATTTCCGGGGAATCACCTTTTTGGTAGTTGTTGCAAGAGGCGCTTGAGTTGATCGTTTCGCTCCCATCTTGCAATTTCTCCTTATGTGCCCTGCAAAACCACAACGGAAACATACCTTTGTGCTTGACGATCCCGAAGTGGGTGAGGTAGGCTTGTTGTCGTTGTATGCAGTCAATTCCGGCGTCGGAGGAGGAGATACCGACTGGGGCACAAAAACTGTTCCACTCGAACTAGGACTATCTCCAGTTTGAGTGTATCCGAGGCCGAATCGGTTTGTTTGACCAAGACCAAGCAATTTGTCCAACTTGCTCCTTCCAGATGAAAATCTCTTTAGATCATCCTTAAGTTGGAAAATGGTCTTCGTCATTTCCATTTTTTCCTGTTGAGCCTCGGTGTAGAGCTTCAAGAAGTAACCAGCTTTATCAACCATTTTTTACATGTTCCTTCTCGAAAAGCTTATTTTTCTCTTGAAGTGAAGCATTTGCTTTTATCAGGTTATCCATTTTCCACTTCAAGACCGGTCGAGAGAGAAGTTACCTTTTTTACTTCTTCTTCGAGATCCTGCAATCTCCCTTTCAACCCCTTGTTTTGCTTTGCCAGTTTCTTTGAAACCCTCAAAAGTTTATGGTAGGCAAAAGCAAGGTCTTCACCTTGATAATTATCCGATTCATCGTCCGTTTCAATCTTTTCAACTTGGGAGGAGTTGGACAATGACTCAGATGTACTAGCCATTAAGCACATGAAAGGTGAAGATGTGGACGCGTGGAATGCTGTTGTGTTGTTTTCTTCATCACTTGAAGATGACTCATTTGACGTTGAGGTGTCATCCCAAGTGACAGCTTGCATCGCTTTCTTCTTTGACGGATTCTTGTTGGGACACTCCGTTGAGATGCGGCCGTATCCTCGGCACTTGAAGCATTGGACTTGTCCCTCTGAGCTTTTCTTATCCTTTGAAAAACTCTCTTGCTTTCTTGACTTGTAGCTTGAAGAACCTTTGCCTTTCTTCGACTTTACGAAGGATGGAGTTTTGCTTGAATTACCCCTTCGAAAGTTTCGGGGAAATTTTCTGGTCAAGAGAGCAAGCTGCTTTTCAAAATCCTCCATAGATAGGTTCTCGTCATCGTCTGAGGAGGATGAATTCGCGTCTTCTTCTTTTGTTGTTTTCAATGCAAAACCTGAAGACTTAGAAGAGGATGCCTTTCCCAAAGAATAGTTAGTAGGAAATGTCATTTCATAAGTTTGTAATGAACCAACTAATTCTTCTATACGGATTTCGTCCGGGTGTTTAATTGTTTCAATGGCCGTAACTTTGGAACGAAATCTTTCAGGAAGAGTTCTTAAAATCTTTCTTACAATTTTAAATTCTGGAATTTTCTCTCCTAAGTTAGCACATGAATTCACGATGTCTTGCAATCGTGTATAATAATCTGTGAACGATTCATTTTCTGCCATGAAAATAGAGTCAAACTTGCTCGTAAGCATTTGCAGTTTTTGAATCTTCACAAGGTTAGTTCCCTCATATGTAACTTGAAGAACATCCCAGATTTCTTTCGCAGTCTCACATGCCGAGACGCGAGAGAACTCAGTTTGTGACAAAGCATTAAATAAGGCGTTAATTCCTTTGCCATTGTAAGAAGATGAATCAATCTCTTCCTTGGTCCATTTCGACCTAGGTTTGATGGTGCGAACATCAGCAATAATTTCAGTTGGATTTGACCATCCTAACTCGATTGATTGCCACACCCGTTCGTCGATGGAAATTAAAAAAGCTTTCATCCGTACTTTCCAGTAGGCATAATTTGTTCCATCGAAGAACGGAGGTGTGTTGATGTTTCCACCTTCAACCATTGTTTACAACCCTATTCCCGCTCCGATACCAATTGTTGGGTTATAATAGAATATGGATCTAAATAGGGGAAAAACCACCTAGAGGGGGGGTGAATAGGTGTAAACAATAAACACTCAAAAATCGTTGCGCAATAAAACCCAATGCGGAAATAAAAATTAACACGCAAGATTTTTACGTGGAAAACTCCAAATCCGGAGTAAAAAACCACGGGACCGATAACACGGTGAAATCCACTAGAATTACCACACGTACAAAGGTGATATACCGTACTCACAGACGACTCGACCTTTTTCCATACGCTCCTAGTAGATCTTCTCCGCTCGCTCCGCAACGCTTCTCGAATCCACGATTAGCGTCCAACGCCGAATCCACAGCGTCTGACCGAATCCACGGTCTTCACCCAGTAGCACGTCTCGAATCCACGAACGTACCTCGCTCCGAATCCACGAGAGCGGTCGCACCTTGAATCCACAAGGCCACGCGAGTCCACGCGCCGATTTTGGGAAAATCGTTATTTTTTGGGTGGTGATGATCCGACGAATACTTAGATTAGAAATAGATCGGAAATACAATTTAAGTATTCATTAATTTGACTCTACTCAAAATCTGAGTATGAAAACCTAGAATCAAATTAATTAATATAGATGAAGAAACATAGAATTAATCTAGTTATTTCCTTTCTTCTCTATATGTGGATTTATTCTTTTGACCGAATTTTGGATTCCACGGATCTGTCACGCCCCGAGGTCGAAACTACGACCCGGGCTCGCCAACAGATCCGCCATCTGTACGGAAACTGTCGTACAGACGAAGCGTCTACCCTGCAAAAGATCTATAGCTAAACATGTATCAGAGCTGAAAAAGAACTAATAGCTATGTCATCAAACACTGAACATCTGATATAATTAAAATCTCAATACAAAGTCTCTCAGCTATAAAAAGTAAATAAAATCCTCACTGGTCTCTCAGAATGTCCAGTACAAAAGTGGAAACATAAAAATATCGGGTACATCTACCTCTGACTCTCAATGCTGGTAAGGAACTAGTCGGCCACGTCCTCACCTCGATCAGCTGTATCCGCGCGAGCTAAGCCGGAACAGCAACCTCGGTACACCTGTCACCGCAGCGGGTGTGAGATCTACTGCAGAAGGTAGATCCCAGTGGGTACCGTCACCAATATCCACGGTATGCCCACTAAGTCTACTGGAGGCAAAACAGATAGGTATGCAGATAGATAGATAATGGGTAAGCTGAAAGAAAACTACAGCTAACATGTCTCAATCATAAAGCTCAAGAAACTCTACCAATAATATGATATGCATACACACGCTACTGCTAATATGCCTCAAGTACCATGCTCAAAGGAAAACTCATCTAAGAACGTACTATGCATACACCACTCGCACACGAGGTGCTCAATCGACCCAATCGAGCTGACTGCCACATCGGGTCCAGTCAAGCCTGCGCCTCCCAAATATATCAACATAGGGTGTCCAATCGGACTAACTCGCTATCGAAAAGTGGCACATGCAGGCTATAGTCGAAATCCACGCTCTCTCTCAGAACGGAATGGACTCAAGCTCCTCACATCTCGCACAACGGTCAAAGTACTCTCAATGATCCGGGACCACCGTCAACCCCACGGTTCCCAACAACACTAGCACTGGTCTAGCACAGCTATAAGACACCCCTCAGCCCCCAGGCATGAGTGCAACAATAAAAGTACCTGACCCTACCTGACCAAAGATAACCCAATCAATCCACCAGTAAAAACCGGTACTGCCTGCTCTGCTGTCGAACTCAGTAACTGATCGGCACACGGCTCGATCCCAAAGTAAGTAAGGGACCAGCACACGGCTCGGTCAAAATATAAGTAACAGACCGGCACACGGCTCGGTCAAGCCTACCTCCGGAGTGGCACTCGAGGGGAGCGACCCGCACGAGTAAAGTGTCTCAGTAACAAGTATCTCAATATAGCAGGCTATGATCCACGATCAAATAGATGGGAAACTCAAATGCTCAAACGACACAACTCAGTCGGAAAAACCCTCCACGACTCGATCAGGAAGTGCCCAACACTCTCACAGCTATGTCGGAGAACCACCTCCCAGACTAAATCTGATATGCACGACCCATAATCTAGAAAACCTCATCGATCCCAACAAAAAGCTCACACTCACATGACACTAGAAACTCATCTCACAAATCTCTAAAAATCCACTCGGCCCCCTGGCACGAGTATACAAGCATAACGGGCCACCTGGACCTATGTCATACCCCTGGCGAACTCATAATTTACACACCACCTTGAAAATGATGATTTTCCTTAAAACGGGCTTTCTCGATTTTTAAAACGATCCAGGTGCAAATATGATGCCAACAAAATATGAAATCTAGTGTCATATAGTATCAGGAGTATGCTAAAAATGATCCGGGGTTCCAATGAATTTTACAGAAAATTCCAGGCAACTATCAGATTTAGTAATAGTGAAAAATAGCACTCTATACATGAACAAACTGCATTCAGAAGCATTAAAGGGCATTTCGCAAATTTTGGAAGAAATTTCAACCCACCTGGAACGCTTTCCGCAGGCAATTGCTGAAGTCGGTGAAGTGTCGGAACCTCGAACTGACGAACCCTCAAAAATCGTGCCGCAAATCCCGGAAAAATTCCCGGAGGCTTATTTAATTACCCTCGAGTCTTCACAAAATTCTGCGCGCAATCGGCTCACTCCTCGGCCAAAACTACAGTGCAGACAAGGGCTCAACTTCACCACTAACCATCAACAGCAAGCTCACTAAATACAACAAGTCCACCATCAGTTACAGCTTCTCAAAGTACCAAGCATACTAATAATTAAAGTCCACAGCTCACATACACTTCTCACATAAATCCTTTAATACAAAGTTCCAAACCCAATACCAGAATAGGCAATCCTCAACACACACAAATACACTAATTTTGTCCATTAATTCCATCACAAAACCACCCCAAATCAAACACATAAACTCACATAATTTATTCTGTAAGCTCCAATTGCACACAATTAATTAATGTTCACCTACACAAATATTCAACTCCCCCCTTACTAATAAGTATGTGCACACACAAACCCAGTTATTTAAATCCACCCAGTCACAGTACATAAGCTTCACCTGCCTCCTTTATTACACTCAATTTACATTCCCCTGCACAACAAACACTCAGCACCAACCATCACCCACATGCTTCCATGCACACAGTAATTAGAGCTCACATACTTAAACCACTTCACACATCACTCCACAAGTCAACTAAAAAATATACTTGCTCTCATAAGCAAATTACCTACGTCCAACCATAAGTTCACATCACCCTCAACATAACCAACAAGCAGCACATACACACTCCAAAGGCCCACAGCTACTAAAAGTCCATCACCACAACACTTACCCAAACGCTTCAGCACAATTTAAAAACCTGCTCCCACTGTACACACTCACACCAAGCACAATTACACACAGCACACACAAGGATTTCCATCTCTCTCAAGCTCCAACACCTCGAGCCAACTGCAACATCATCTCTACCGCGCACTCGATCCGAGCTCCACACGGCGCTTCGCCGAAAACCGCGCAACGTGACATCGTCCTCAATCGGTTTCTCGCGCGCGCCTCCGTTCGGGTCCACGCGGCTCCAAGGAGGAAGTTCAACAACAAACTCAACCACCCCTCTCTATTTATATTTTTTTTTTTTCCATCTATCTCTTCTTCTTCTTCCTTCTTTTCTCACTTTCTCTCCATCCTCTGCTTCACCCCCATTCCTCTGTTTGGCTTGTTGAAGAAGGCGATGACGTGGCGGGGTGTTAATTAAGGAAGCACAATTAGTGGGATGCAGCTGTAGCAAGGCTTAAAATAACCCCTCTCTCTCTCTCTCTCTCTCTCTTAATTCCATTTCCTTTAATTCCCATAATTTCTCTTTCCTTGCTACTTCTTCACAGGCAAAATAAATAATAACTAATTAATTAAATAATTAAATAATCCATAAAAGCCCCCACCAACTCACTTTTTGCCTTCGGGGCCTCCGCCTCCGTCCGGAACCTCCCGAATTCCGCTGTAATCTGAAAATACACATGTCCACAGCCTTTTCTCCTCAAAAAGCTCAACCGTTGAGTCGGGGTGCTCAAACCCAAAAACCGGCTCCAAAATTGTCAGTTCCGACTCACTTTTCGCCTTCGGGTTCTCCGTGTCAGTCCGGAACCTCCCGAACTCCGCTATAATCATAAAGTACACCTGATCCAAGTGTTCCCAATATTTCTACACTCCACTGTGAAGTCGAGGCTTTCCCCGAAACCAGTCCTCTAACGGCGGACAATGCTCGGAAAACCCCGAATCGACCTGGGGCTTCCGCGTAGATCCGAGTCGACCCGAACTCATCTGTAATCCAATATGGAACACGCTCGAAGCGATTTCACTGCACCACGCCATCTAGCGAGGTCGGTGCGCCATCCGAAATCCCGGTATTCTACACTCTCCCCTCCTTAAAAGGGTTTCGTCCCCGAAACCAGAATAAATCCATACACAGGAGAGTAACTCAAACAAATGGGGATAGGAGATTCCCAACTCCTCCTCAGGCTCTTAGGTGGTCGTCTTAACTCAATATACTGGCACCACTGAACCTTCACCGGGTATAATCCAATTGCAAAATTCCTCAGTTCCACGAGCAAGAGTTGCACCGGTTGCTTCCGACAGCTCAATTCCTTGTCCAACCCCAAAGAAACAAAACCCAAAACATGCGGTGATCAAATAAACTTCTTCCGGCCAGATAAAAGCTCGCGGACCAAGTTCCCCGCGTAACTTCAAATCTACAAAACCCTGCGGATAGCGCTTCCACAACTCAAGATCTCCCAGACCCACATTCCAGGCCTCCAATCGACATGACACCTCCGTTGCTCCTTAGCAACTAAGATGCTCGAATTCCACAAATATAACTCTCACATCCATCTACAGAGGAAAAGTTCAACATCGGGAAACAATGCTCAAATTCCAACTCTCAAATCCCAAGTTCCAAAAGTGGCCACCACGGATCGAACACCTCATTCCAAGGTTGTACTGCTCGCCTAGTCAAGGCGTAACTGACCATAAAGTTCTCGCCGGGATAATGATATACTAAATCAATCATAAAGTTCCAATAACTCTGTCCACAGGCATTGCCTCAACCAAAATCCTCCTGAGTAACCAAGTACTTCAGGTTCAAGGGTCTAGGGATAACTCCATGCTCTCTCCATCACTGGCATTCATCCCCATCCATGCTAGTATCCTCATCAGCTTTTTCTCTTCCAAACTACACCGGCCTTGCATAGCCCAAGAGCTTCTGACCCCTGTCATTAACATAGGCTAAAGCTAAATCCCAAACGGTAAAACTCTTCGTTGGGTCTACTAATACTTTGCAGCTGAACTCACATGGCCAATCCATAGAACCTTTCAAAGTCAAAAAGCATACTCTATCAACTCGACATCCGACTTCTCTCTCAGAAGTTGCTGAACTATCCCCAAGTGCTCCTCATGCTCTAAGTCGCCTCGGAAATAATCCAAATATCCACGACGGGTACTGCTACTAACCCGTCCAAACACAGCTGGAATACACCCAGATCCTTAACTCATGAAGGCGGCAGGGCATTAGTCAATCCACATGGCCTTGCTGTAAGCTCAAAATGCCCCTACCGGGTCCTGAACACTATCAGGGCACAGCCCTCGGCTGTATGGTTCCACAAAGCTATCTATCTCACAAAGGGGCATCTGCCGAAAGGCAATCCAACCCTGTCTGGGCTCGAACCATCATAGAACCCTCACCGTCGGGTACCCACAACGTGGCATCATTGCCGCGTACCAACGGCATGGCAACAACACCGTGAATCTACAGTGTGACAACCTACACAAGTATCAATCTCTCAGATCTTCACTGTTGTATTCCCACGACGTGGTACTGGGTCACATAGACCCCTCGATCCAACAGAAACCACAACTGCGCTATCAGCTCTCACTCTCTGTCTCGCAGGTGATACTCCAATAGGTGCTACCATAGTCGGCGCAGTTTCCAAAACCATGTCAATCACTATCTCGATCTCAATCTCACTAGACGGCGGCTTCAATACCAGCTCAGGTAGACTCATACCCGGGATCACACGGGCGATAAGGATATCCTTTATTCTCGGTGCCGCCGTAGGCACCTCCTCTTCAGTCGCTAATAAGGCGATACGACCACGACTCAACCTCTGTCATGCTCCAGCATCCCCTAAAACACACTCCTCCTGACCAGGTCCACGGAGGGTCATTGTCCTCTCTCGACAATCCATGATAGCACGACAATGGGATAACCAATCCCTTTCCAACCTCATATCAGCATCTCGAAGCTGAGGTAGGACTAACAACTCGATGGATCCAATCCAAGGTCCAACTGCACTGTGCAGGACTGGCACACTCATCCATGTGCTATACGTGATCTGTAACCTGATCCTCACGTGCACAAGCGGTGACGGCATCCACATGCTCTAACTCCGATGACCACAAGGAAAACCATACCTGGTGAGACGCGATCCACTATTCTGGCGTCCTCAACCGATTGCACAAACTCACCCACTAAAAGCTGGTGGCCATCGCTCAATCTGCCCCGGCGTCACGGCTCTATCAGCCTATCAGCAAGTCGGATGAACATCTTCATCCGGAAGGGGGCCGTCGCAAGCGGCAATTCCATGAGCGCTACTCGGGGACACTCTGCCTAAAATGTCCTGACTATCCACATGAAAAGCATCGCCCCTGTCTGAGGTCACACCATGGCGATGAATGCGGCCCATCGCAAACGACATACTCATCCTGACACTGCTGCTGGTGCCTCTAGTATCGAGAACCTCCTGGTCTCTGTCTCCTCTGAGACTCATGACCCAGAGACTGGAATCATGGCAACCTCGATGCACTCGACCGTCCCAAAATCAGGCGATACTGGACGCCTCTCTCCGGAGCTGATCACTGACCTCGGTCAATCCATCGAGTATGCATCCTTGCTGCATCAAAAGTCGGCGCTCGCCGAAAATACACAAAGAGATAGATATCCTGATGCAGTCCCCTCTCAAACATAATCAACTTTCTGGGCCTCATCCTAGGCGACATGGGGTACTCTGCTCAACAATCGTAGAAACTCGCTCCAAGTCATCAACTGCGCTCCCGGTGGTCCAACAGGACGAACTCGACGCTACCATCTTTCGGCGTCCTTATCCAAAAGTGCACAACCAAGTGCACCAGATGCTTCTCTTGGATGAACAATTCTTCCAATAACTTTTCCATAGCAGCTATCCAGTTCTCGGCCTCCCCAGGCTCCAAACTCTATCCCGAAAACTGCAGGGGATGGAACTGGATGAAGTAAACAACCAGTCAGCAACCTCTCGCTGCTTCTGCACCATCCGTGGTGCGATCAGGGTCGAAATCGACGATGTCGCGGCCGGAAGTACTACTGGCGATGCCCCGGGAGATGCTCTCAGCTCAATCATGCGTATCACGCGCTCCATGTTCTCTTCCTGGCGCCGCATCGCCTCAATTGTCTGGGCTACTTGGGGCCTGTAACTCTCAGACCTCACCCTGCTCTATCCATTTAGCCTCCCGCTGTTCGACTCCTCATCCAAGGTCAAACACGCCCTTGCCGCTGCACGGCGTCTCGGAAGCATCAAAACCACTGCAACAAACAACATTAGGACCAAGAACTCTCTCTCGACCCAATCAAACGAAAGTCTAGAACATGTTACCCATACTAAAGCATTATGTTGTCTGCAGCCAACATAATCATCTTTAGAGAAATAACATGTAAGATCACTCGCCCCAATCCTCTGGGGGAGGTACAACTCAATCAGGACTCTCGCTAAAGTCGTGTCTCTCTCGGCAGTCATCCTACTATCCAACCAATAGCCTAGGGTCTCTAAGTCCTCAACGACCTATATACCTAGGCTCTGATACCACCCTAATCTGTCACGCCCCGAGGTCGAAACTGCGACCCGGGCTCGCCAACAGATCTGCCATCTGTACGGAAACTGTCATACAGACGAAGCGTCTACCCTGCAAAAGATCTATAGCTAAACATGTATCAGAGCTGAAAAAGAACTAATAGCTATGTCATCAAACACTGAACATCTGATATAGGTAAAATCTCAATACAAAGTCTCTCAGCTATAAAAAGTAAATGAAATCCTCACTGGTCCTCTCAGAATGTCCAGTACAAAAGTGGAAACATAAAAATATCGGGTACATCTACCTCTGACTCTCAATACTGGTAAGGAACTAGTCGGCCACGTCCTCACCTCGATCAGTTGTCTACAGCGCGAGCTAAGCCGGAACAGCAACCTCGGTACACCTGTCACCGCAGCGGGTGTGAGATCTACTGCAGAAGGGTAGATCCCAGTGGGTACCGTCACCAATATCCACGGTATGCCCACTAAGTCTACTGGAGGCAAAACAGATAGGTATGCAGATAGATAGATAATGGGTAAGCTGAAAGAAAACTACAGCTAACATGTCTCAATCATAAAGCTCAAGAAACTCTACCAATAATATGATATGCATACACACGCTACTGCTAATATGCCTCAAGTACCATGCTCAAAGGAAAACTCATCTAAGAACGTACTATGCATACACCACTCGCACACGAGGTGCTCAATCGACCCAATCGAGTTGACTGCCACATCGGGTCCAGTCAAGCCTGCGCCTCCCAAATATATCAACATAGGGTGTCCAATCGGACTAACTCGCTATGGAAAAGTGGCACATGCAGGCTATAGTCGAAATCCATGCTCTCTCTCAGAACGGAATGGACTCAAGCTCCTCACATCTCGCACAACGGTCAAAGTACTCTCAATGATCCGGGACCACCGTCAACCCCACGGTTCCCAACAACACTAGCACTTGGTCTAGCACAGCTATAAGACACCCCTCAGCCCCCAGGCATAAGTGCAACAATAAAAGTACCTGACCCTACCTGACCAAAGATAACCCAATCAATCCACCAGTAAAAACCGGTACTGCTGCTCTCTGCTGTCGAACTCAGTAACTGATCGGCACACGGCTCGATCCCAAGTAAGTAACGGACCAGCACACGGCTCGGTCAAAATATAAGTAACAGACCGGCACACGGCTCGGTCAAGCCTACCTCCAGAGTGGCACTCGAGGGGAGCGACCCGCTACGAGTAAAGTGTCTCAGTAACAAGTATCTCAATATAGCAGGCTATGATCCACGATCAAATAGATCGGAAACTCAAATGCTCAAACGACACAACTCAGTCGGAAAAACCCTCCACGACTCGATCAGGAAGTGCCCAACACTCTCACAGCTATGTCGGAGAACCACCTCCCAGACTAAATCTGATATGCACGACCCATATTAGAAAACCTCATCGATCCCAACAAAAAGCTCACACTCACATGACACTAGAAACTCATCTCACAAATCTCTAAAAATCCACTCGGCCCCCTGGCACTAGTATACAAGCATAACGGGCCACCTGGACCTATGTCATACCCCTGGCGAACTCATAATTTACAAACCACTTTTAAAATACTGATTTTTCTTAAAACGGGCTTTCTCGATTTTAAAACGATCCAGGTTCAAATATGATGCCAACAAAATATGAAATCTAGTGTCATATAGTATCAGGAGTATGCTAAAAAATTGATCCGGGGTTCCAATGAATTTTACAGAAAATTCCAGGCAACTATCAGATTAGTAATAGTGAAAAATAGCACTCTATACATGAACAAACTGCATTCAGAAGCATTAAAGGGCATTTCGCAAATTTTGGAAGAAATTCCAACCCACCTGGAACGCTTTCCGCAGGCAATTGCTGAAGTCGGTGAAGTGTCGGAACCTCGAACTGACGAACCCTCGAAAATCGTGCCGCAAATCCCGGAAAAATTCCCGGAAGCTTATTTAATTACCCTCGAGTCTTCACAAAATTCTGCGCACAATCGGCTCACTCCTCGGCCAAAACTACAGTGCAGACAAGGGCTCAACTTCACCACTAACCATCAACAGCAAGCTCACTAATACAACAAGTCCACCATCAGTTACAGCTTCTCAAAGTACCAAGCATACTAATAATTAAAGTCCACAGCTCACATACACTTCTCACATAATCCTTTAATACAAGGTTCCAAACCCAATACTAGATAGGTAATCCTCAACACACACAAATACACTAATTTTGTCCATTAATTCCATCACAAAAACCACCCCAAATCAAACACATAAACTCACATAAGTTATTCTGTAAGCTCCAATTGCACACAATTAATTAATGTTCACCTACACAAATATTCAACTCCCCCCTTACTAATAAGTATGTGCACACACAAACCCAGTTATTTAAATCCACCCAGTCATAGTACATAAGCTTCACCTGCCTCCTTTATTACACTCAATTTACATTCCCCTGCACAACAAACACCAGCACCAACCATCAACCGCATGCTTCCATGCACACAGTAATTAGAGCTCACATACTTAAACCACTTCACACATCACTCCACAAGTCAACTAAAAAATATACTTGCTCTCATAAGCAAATTACCTACGTCCAACCATAAGTTCACAGCACCCTCAACATAACCAACAAGCAGCACATACACACTCCAAAGGCCCACAGCTACTAAAGTCCATCACCACAACACTTACCCACAAGCTTCAGCACAATTTAAAAACCTGCTCCCACTGTACACACTCACACCAATTCTACAGGATCTGCTCTAGAAGATGAATCGTAGGGTCTATGTATAGGTTAGAAACCGTTGGAAGAGGATAAGAATCAAAAACTAACAATATCTGGAATTTTTCAGGACGACGGTCCGGACTGGAATTATGCGGTCCGGACTGCCGTAGCGAAACAGACTATTTCCAGTAAAACATACCTTCGGGGTCCGGACTGAAATTCCTACGGTCCGGACTGTTCATGCAATTCCTGCAAATTCCACGTTCGGGGTCCGGACTGAAGTTGCCAAGGTCCGGACTGGAATTGCGCATGTACTATCCTATGTTCGGGGTGCGGACTGCAAGGCCTGATCCGGATCCTGAACATGTAGTATGTCCAGTTTTTTATTTTTATGCAATTAAAAATTCATCCAAGTGTTTCTACACTATCAGAAGTATTCGGATTACCAAAATTATTTAATTAAACGTACCTGATCCTTTTGAATTCTTCTTTCTTGAGATTGAGGTATATGATCCAAGCTTCTTCATCTTCAATCTTCAAGACTTAACCAATTCACGAAATACGCCAACACAAATTCCTTAACAAGTTCTACCAGAGGCAAAAGGAAAGGAAGAGTGGTAAGCAATAGAGAATGCTGGAAATAGGAAACTACCACTACTATGCCTCTAAAATACCAAGCTAAAAGAATAGCTAAATGTATGCATCAGAATATAAATGCCTGCCTGAATAAACCCAATCTATACACCAGTAAACACTGGTACTGCCTGCTATGCTTGCCAAATCAGGTATGCCAGCCTACGCATAACACCGATAGGGGATAGAAGTCTCGAGGACTCAAAGTCTGTATATCGCACACTCCGGAGTGGCACTCGAGGAGAGCGACCCACACGAGTAAAGTGCCTGAGTAATAAGTATCCTGGTAGTATAAGTCAGCAGGACTGGATCACGACTCTGATCAAAGTGGAAAAATCCATCCACTAAAGAAAGCGCGATCCCCCCAATCTGATGCAATAATAACCACCCGGTCGACCGCCCAAAGTCCGCGGTCGCCGCAATACCCTGCCATCAAGCCCAGCCTGTCCCATATCCCAAGAGTCTGCCTACACTATCTCAAAACCACCTGCTCGCGCACGAGCTACAAATATCCTGAGCCTAGAATGAAAGGAGAAAAGCAAGAAACAAGGTTTCTCCTAAGTCAAGTCCAACATGATAGTGTAGCAGAAAAAGGTGGCCTATCTAAATGACCATACAAGCATGCAAATGTCCCAAGATGGTAGAAAGAAAACAGGTGTCGATGTTCTTACATTTATTAGATCATGCTATCCAAATTACATAATCAATCTCATAGAAGGATTAGATGTTAACATAGCATACATCAAGTCTACACAAGTATGCACCTTTCACGTTTGGAAATAAAGAGAGAATAGTATCCGTCATGGTTTTCATCTAACATGAATCAGGAGATAAACGACAATCATCAATTCCATAAAGAGTGAATCTCACATAGATAGATCAAGATTAAAGTAGTCAGCTATTCTCACATAAACCACTAACCGCCCTCATATGAACCATCCATTCACATATAGACCTTGCCACAGATCATTAACATTACATGAATATGGACATTCAATCCACTATCACCAATGAATAGACTAAGGTTCAACAACTTTTATTGATCTCACATAGGATTGAACATAGGATCTACCAACAACATCCCATCTCATTTGGAGGAATTAAGAGTCATTAACAAAGCTTAGTCTCATAAGGAATAGGCCTCAACTCACAATGATAACCATCTTTTCATGAATGAATTAGGAATCAAAAGCATAGGTCATTCGCACATCAACTAGATCAATAATCAACATCAACACCCATTTTCACATAAGCTAGATCGAAGATCAATCAATTAATTATTCTCACATAAGCTACCAAGCACTTGTCACATAATCCCATCAAGTCCTCACATAAATCCACCAACCATTCACATATAACTATCACCATCATTCACCATGATTAGGTTAACCATTCATCACAAGGTGTAGATTAAAGATTAATTTTCCAATTACCCTCACATAACATAGGTTTAAGGATGATCACTTATAATCAACTTCATATGAGGTAATGCAACATCAATCAAACTATTCATTCACTTATGTATACAATGAGGATCAATTAACTTAATCTAAACATGGATATCCAAGCATATTATACCAAGGAGAAGAGAACATCAACCACAATGCCATGAGGGAAACCAATAGCCCGAGTGGGTAATCGATGTTTTCGGCAAAGCACAACCACCCACCTGAAACTTGACGATCCGCTGCCTGCTTTAGCTGAAATTTGGCGTGAGTAATCTTTATCCTCCCAGGAGACCGATGCCGCAAAAATCATCCAAATCCGCCTCACGGATTGGGCGCAATCACTGAAACAATGCACGCGGCGTAATTAAATTCCAGAATTTCAGCAATTGAAACTAAGTTAAAGAAGATGTAAGTGCAACCCCAAATACCTCAAAATGAAGTCTCTAACAGTAAAACAAAGATGTCCTCATTCATACAAACATCTCTAAGTCCTCAAAATCCACCATTAATTTTCCTTAACATTCAAATACAACAATGTCACAATGCTGTCCAAAACTGCTAACATAAACTTGCTAGCATTTCCAAGCTTAATTAGGGGCTTTTCCAAAGGGATTTATCCACAGATCACAAAAGGGAATTTGCTCACCTTGAAGTTAAGAAGAAGTCCCAACTTGAATTTCTGAAAAAGACCTTATATTCACAAAGTTATCTGCATTCCAAGGTGCATTGCTCAAATCAAAACTAAAACAGGGACTGCAGTAACCATAAAAAACAACACTTAAAAAGATCATTAAGTTACCTAACCAAACGTGCTCCAAATCCTGCAAGAGAGGTACCATTGGATTACTTGTCGAGAGTAGATACAATTGAGCTAAAGAACTCCAATTTTCATGCTCGGAAATGAGGAAAACCTATAAACACTTTGAACTATCCACCAAGTTCCATCTGTACACGAATGCGCAGCAGCAGGTGCTCCAAGATCATGCTAAAAACCCTAATAAAAACTCAGATCTGGGGAAAAGGTACTACCAATATTGTATATTTGAGTCCTGGAATTTTCACACAAAAATCATCCAAACATTATACTCCTAAAATCAGAAAAGCCAAAATACCACAGATTGCCCAAAATTTCAGGCTGGAACAAAGGGTCCCCAGATGGCCTTAAAACTCAGATAAAAATCCAGATTTAGACAAGTGTTGAATATCAATGTTGTAGATCTACCTCTTGTGAAGATCCCTTAAACTTTTCAGATCAAAAAATCCATCGATGAGTGCTGTAGGCCTCCTGCACTGAAACGCGACGAAAAAAAGCTAAAATAGCAACAATGGTGATCTTCTCCACTTGCTCAGCTATGAAGACATCAGGAAGTCCCCCAAGTTCAACAGCAGATGAAGGAGAAGAGGAAGAAGATGGGGAGGAAGCTCTGAGAAGTACAGGAAAAATCTCCAAGGTCCAAAGTCTGAAAAATGGAGGAAGGAGAAGTTTAATAGCCAAAAGACCTACTGAAAGGAGGCTTCTGGGTACGAAATCGACCACCCGAAGCG
>CM055075.1:2060722-2097795 GCA_029204045.2 Tillandsia leiboldiana
ATTTTGTACCTCGAGGATGCATAGTGTCGGGGCATTATGCGCTTCGCCAGAATTTCTTACCCTTAAAGTAGATCATCCCGGAACTATCTCACAGTGCCGATTTAAAAAAAATCCCGCTTGGTTCCGAGGATAATCCGTTCCGTACTTGCGTTATTGGTATCGTTGTTTGGCCCTTCCACGAACCCTCTCTATCAGTGTAGGCTCTTATCATAAGGATAGATGTTCACCAACTGGCACCTCGATTGGCGCTACCTCCAGTCTCATTTGCGGGAGAATTCTGCAATTAGACGATCTTGGGGTAAGGGTGCTCAATGCCGTTTCCCCAGTCCCTTCGGCTCAAGGCGCCAGACACCATATTGCCTTCCGGGGTGGTATCTAGTGGGTGGACAAATCGTAGTCCATCGTAGTTCCAGCTATTGTCTTTGTCGTAAGTTCAGTTCATTCTGAGTAAATAGGTCTTTGATGCTCTGGTGATCGGACTACCCGTTACAGTGCGCCCCGCAGAGGTAATGTCTCCAGGAGCTTCAAGGCAAACACGACCGCCGCGGGAGTCCAGGTCGTGTGTAGGGTAGTTCTGCGTAATCCTTGGACGTTTGATGCGTCAAGCTAAGACCTGCCCTTGTTGCAGCAATACGCTTTCAAGATCGCTCGAGATGCCTCACAAAAGATCTCGTAGTCCTCACGGGCTTCGACAATGTGAGCACCGGTGCCCGTGTGAGTCTGTCTTTAAGTTCTCGAAGCTCTTCTGGTATTGGGTTGACCAGACGACTTTCTAACCCTTTCCGGGTTAGTCGATTCACGGGAGCGGGCTTTCCTTGAGGAGTCTTCCTCGAAACGTCTGTATACCCCGCCAGTCCTAGAAAGCTTCGGATTTCTGTCCCCCTTGTTGGAAGAGAGCCCAGGTCGGTCACGAATTCTATTCCCTCGGTCCTCTACTATTCCGACACTGAGACTATGTGTCCAACAAGTCTACCTCGCGGAGCCAAACTCACACCTTTTGAGTTTGGCATACACTTTTGGTTACCGGAGGGTCTGGGGGATCGCTCGCAAGTGTTCCCGTGCTCTTTGTATGTGCGATGGTAGATCGGGATGTCATCTAAAAAGACCACTACCAACTTGTCACGCACCCGGGGGGTGTTTGTGTGTTAGCGGAAACGACTCATAAAAGTTGAATATTGATGTGTTGAATTTTTTTTTTTTTTGTTTTCAAAAGAAGAAAACCCCTCTTCCCGGCACGTGCCCAGACCCCCACACATACATGGTCACTCTGCAAACGGCAGAGTCTCCCTGTACATGAACGGCGTAGCGTTCGGTACATGTTCTAACATGCGCAACCAAATCAATCAACAAGCAATCATCAAACCAACCAGCATTCTAAACTGATAAACGAAGCATAACATGGGCAGCTCGGTTTGGAAAGGATAAATCCACAAGGTTTGAAAGCGGTGCCCACCCGACAACAAGTTTTTAAAGACGGTTTTCGCAATCCTTCTTTGGCTCTGCCCTTTTGGTTTTTAAATGGCCAATAGAAATAAAGGGAAAATATTGCACCAGGGGCATAAATGTAGCCCGTACCGACACCATGCCGACCCCACGAGGGTATCGCGAACCACTCACATAACTACAAGGTAAGAAAAGCTGAGAATAAAAGAATAAATACAGTCCAGGGTCCCCAGCGACCCAGCTGCTCCTGTCACGTCCTCACCACCGCCTACCTCTCCCCGTCTGGACCCTGTCACGAAGGGGATGTCAGTGACGCAAGAAATAGGTAAAGTAGGAGAATATAGAAAACAAAACCGTGTGAAGACAAATGGAGCAACCACCCTCCAAGGAGGAAAGGCAACTGTACACCTGCATCCTGTAATACCCGGGCACGTCGGACACTAGCAGACCGACGGCCCACACCGTACCTGCAGAAACCCGACCACGCCGGACAATCTAAAACCGACGGTCGCACCGCTCGCACCTCGGCGCCTCAACCCCACCACTAATAAGGGTCCCACTACGTCACCTCGTGGGTATACACGGGTCATAGACCACTTTTCCGGAAAAAGCGCACCCTTTGCGGTGGCCAAAACCGCGGGTGCGCGTGTGGCAACCTCGAGCCAAGTAACCGTAACCACCATCATGTCAGCGTCATAATATAAATAACAAGAGTAATGAGGTAAATGAGGTAAAGTGCATAATCGAAAACGGTAATATTGCGCGCACTCGAAGGTGCCCGCTGACATATAAGGTTAAAAACAGAATCACCGTCGGCAACCGACGCTAATCACTATAGCGAACCCACTAACATGCATAAGCTATCGCCCATCATTATTTAACCCCAGTACACTTAGAATAGACCCCGTCCAACATGATAAAATTTAGAGGCTAGGAATAAAGTAAATACAACCCACTGTCGCTAGTAGAAAAACCACGCTCGGCTCCCCGCGTCCCGGCGCGCTCCCCGAAGCTGCAAAACGGGATCCCCGGGCGGGGAGGTCAAGAACCTTTAAACGCGAAGTAAGGAAAAGCCCCAACACCGGCCGGCCCCCGACGGCAGCGACCGAACCCCCCACGCGCCGCCGTGCTGTCCCACGCGGCGCCTCGCATGTGCGGGCTGCCCCGCGGCTGCCCCGGATGCGGGTGCCCCCGCGCGGCACCCCCGCATGCGCGGGCTGCACCGCGCGGTGCCCCCGCATGCGCGGGCTGCCCGCGCGGCGCCCGCCGCATGCGGTGCCCCGCATGGGCACCGCCCCGCATGCGCGGGCCGCACCGCGCGGTGCCCCCGCATGCGGGCTGCCCCGCGCGGCGCCCCGCATGCGGGTGCCCCGCACGGCACCCCCTGCATGCGCGGGCTGCACCGCGCGGCGCCCCGCATGCGGTGCCCCGCTCGGCGCCCCCGCATGCGCGGGCTGCACCGCGCGGTGCCCCCATGCGCGCGGGCTGCCCCGCGCGGCGCCCCGCATGCGGGTGCCCCCGCACGGCACCCCCCGCATGCGCGGCGCCCCGCACGGCGCCCCGCATGCGGGTGCCCCGCGCGGCGCCCCCGCATGCGCGGGTTGCCCGCGCGGCGCTCCGCGTGCGATGGCACGCCCTCTCCTTCCATCTCCGACGAAATCAAGAAACCCCCCCTCGCTCGTGACGAGAAAAGACAAGAAAAGAAAACGAAAGCACGCTCACCTTGTTTTGGTCGGTACCGGGCGAAGGAGAGGGATCGTCCTCTTCGCGTTCGTCGGATCTTTGCGGGGAGGCGATCGATCTCTTCTCTTCCACGCCGGCCGATGGAAAGGACGAGGGTTTTGGGGAACCGCTCCTCGTCCACGCTCGGATATTGTACGCCAAGGAGGGGGAGGCGAGGTTTAGGAAACCTAATTCCCAAGGCCGACTACTTAGACGTTTTGGGCGTAGTGGATTTTGGACCCCAAATTAATTTTAAACCCCTCGAGTGAAAGGAAAACAAAAAGGGGTGGTTTAATCCCATACCTCAAACTGATCGACTAAAATCGATCTGATTGCGGACCAGAGTTCGGTCCGCCCCCGGTAATTGTGTAAGTCACCTGGGCTACGGTACCAGCTTCCGGAATTTATTCTGGGAGATCCGGGGGTCGGAATCCAAAACCGATCGCGCCGCCGGTCTCCGTTTCGCGAGCTTTATTAACCAAAAATACCCGCGAGCCCCGACCGTCTGCCCAAAAAACAAGGAAAAATTACCCTCGAACCCCTATTGTCAACCAGACGGTTCAATAAAAATCGACGGAAAGCCCCGAAAGGCAAAATAAATCCGCGGTTATCACACCACTCACCTCTAAAAACCGAGTTTCGTCCTCGAAACTCAGACCCGGTGTGGTGGTGAACAGGTTCGGGTTTTCGTCTCCACTCATTTTAGACTCCAGCTCCCATGTTGCTTCTCGCTCCTCGTGGTTGCTCCAGAGTAACTTCACGTAGGGGATGGCTCGATTCCGCAGTGATTTGCTTTCCCTTGCCAGGATTCTCACGGGGGTTTCCTCGAAGCTTAGGTCTTCTTAAGGTCGAGTATGGCGACATCCAGGATATGCGAATGGATCGGAGAGGTATTTGCGGAGCATCGAAAACGTGGAAGACGTCCTGGACTCGGTCAAGGTTTGGTGGTAGGGCAAGGCGGTCGTACCACTGTGCCGATGCGTTCCAAAATCTCGAAAGGCCCTACAAACCGTGGGCTCAGTTTCCCTTTTAGCACGAACCGCTTGACTCCTCTGGACGGCGAGACCCGCAAGAAAACATGCTCTCCCACTTGGAATTCCAAGTCGCGGCGCCTTTGGTCCGCGTAGCTCTTCTGGCGACTCTGGGCGGTTAGCAGGCGCTGTCTGATGAGGCGAACCTTCTCTTCCGTTTCCTCCACTAAGTCGGGCCCCAAGAATTTCCGTTCTCCCAGATCGTCCCAACAAATCGGGGATCGGCAGCGTCTTCCATATAAGGCCTCGTAGGGCGCCATCTGGATGCTGGCCTGGTAGCTGTTGTTGTAGGCGAATTCCACGAGAGGTAGGTAGCGTGACCACCCGATCCCCCAATCTAGTACACAGGCGCGAAGCAGGTCTTCGAGGGTTTGTATCACGCGCTCCGACTGTCCGTCCGTCTGAGGGTGGAAGGCTGTGCTGAACTGTAGTTTGGTTCCCATGGCTCGCTGAAGGCTCTGCCAAAATTTCGAGACAAAGCGCGTGTCTCTGTCCGAGGTGATCGATGCCGGCACTCCATGTAATCTAACGATCTCGCTGATATATGTTTGGGCCAACCGTTCTCGGGTCCAGGTCGTATGAACTGGCAGAAAGTGTGCTGACTTGGTTAACCGGTCGACTACGACCCAAATTGCGTCGTGGCCCTGGGTGAACGTGGGAAGCCCGTGACAAAGTCCATGGTGATTTGCTCCCACTTCCACTCTGGCACCGGTAGGGGCTGTAGCTTCCCTGCTGGCCGCTGATGCTCGGCCTTTATCCGTGGCACACTAGGCAATGAGCTACATGTCGAGTGACGTCCCCCTTCATGTTGGGCCACCAGTAGATCCGTTTGAGGTCCCTGTACATCTTCGTGCCTCCTGGAGTGCCGCATAAGGGGCCCGGTGTGCCTCTGTCAAAATACCTCCTTCAATTCCGACGAATCCGGCACGCAGATCCGTCTGCGGAACCGTAGGGTGCCGTCGTCTTCCACTGCAAAGTCGCTCTCTTGGTCCAGGGGGATCTTGTCTCGTACGCGCTGTAGGTGTGGGTCGGTCTGTTGCCCCTCCCGGATCTTCTCAAGTAGCGTCGGCTTGACCACCAAGGTTAGGAGTTGCCTAACCGTGCCTGTCGGCACCACTTCCAACTGCATTCGTGCGAACTCCGCTATCAAGTGGTTTTGCTCCGTTATCGCGCTCCTTGACGCCCCGTCTTGGCGTCCTTTCCTGCTCAGGGCGTCCGCCACCACGTTTGCCTTTCCGGGATGGTATTGTATCGTCAAGTCGTAGTCCTTCAACAACTCCAGCCACCGCCTCTGCCGCAAGTTTAATTCTTTTTGGGTAAAGATATACTTAAGACTTTGATGATCCGAGAAGACGTTACAGTGGACCCCAAAGAGGTAGTGCCTCCACTGTTTTAAAACGAAGACTACTGCGGCCAGCTCCAAGTCGTGTATCGGGTAGTTCTTCTCGTAATCCTTTAGTTGCCTGGACGCGTAGGCAATCACTTTCCCCTGTTGCATCAGGACCCCACCCAGGCCGATCCCCGAGGCGTCGCAGTACACTTCGTAATCTTCCCCGGGGTCGGCAGCACAAGTATTGTGTGCCCTGGTTAACCTCCTTTTGAGTTCCTCAAAGCTTTCCTGGCATTTGGCCGTCCATATGAACTTCTCCCCTTTTCTGGTCAACCGATTCAAAGGGTAGCAATCTTCGCGAAACCCTCTACAAAACGCCTGTAGTATCCTGCCAGTCCTAGGAAACTGCGGACCTCTGTCACCGTCGTCGGCGGCTGCCAGTCGACCACGGACTCCACCTTCTTCGGATCCACGGAGATTCCCTGTGCCGAGATCACATGTCCTAGGAAGCCGACTTCGCGTAGCCAGAACTCACACTTCTTGAGTTTAGCGAACAGCTCCTGTTCCCTGAGAGTTTGGAGGACTGTTTGCAAATGGTCCTCGTGTTCCTCGTCGGTAGTGGAGTAGATCAGTATGTCGTCGATGAAAAACCACCACGAACCGATCCAGGAAGGGTCTGAAGATCCGGTTCATCATGTCCATGAAGACTGCGGGGGCGTTCGTGAGTCCAAAGGGCATAACCGTGAACTCGTAGTGGCCGTACCGGGTCCGGAAAGCAGTCTTCGGAATGTCCTTGTCCCGAACCCGGAGTTGGTGGTAGCCCGACTGTAAATCGATCTTGGAGAAGACCGTCGCCCCTCTCAGCTGGTCGAAGAGGTCATCTATTCTAGGCAGGGGGTACTATGTTTTTCTCTGTGACTTTGTTTAGTTCCTCTGTAATCAATGCAGAGACGCAGGCTTCCGTCTTCTTCCGCACACGAAGAGTACCGGTGCGCCCCAGGGTGACACACTCGGTCTTATGAACCCCTTATCCAAGAGGTCTTCCAGTTGTGCTTTAAGCTCCTTTAGTTCTGCGAAGGCCATTCGGTAAGGTGCCCTTCGAAATAGGCTGCGTTGCCCGGTAGTAGTTCGATGGGGAATTCCACCTCCCGATCAGGGGGGCATCCCAGGCAGTTCCGTGGGGAAGACGTCGGGGAAGTCCCTCACCAATGGAATATCGGCGAGCGTCGTCGGGGGTCGGGTAGCCCAAATCCACGATGCCAAGTAGGCCACGCAAACCACCCTCCACCAGTCTTCTGGCCCGGGTCGCTGAGATGATCGCCGGGAAGGAGATGCTCTTACCCATCATGTACACATGCTCAGGAAACCCGGTTCGTATAAACGCAGCTGTCGCTTGTCACAATCGATGAGTGCCTGGTACCTCGTGAGCCAGTTCATGCCCAGCACCACGTCGTACTCCTTCAGGGGGATTACCACTAGATCCCAAGGGCATGCTAGTCGCCCTAGTTTATCGGGCAGGCGGTCACGACGCTGACCGCCTCCAAGGTCCCTCCCGCCGTTTGCACTGTCAAGGGGTTTTGGAGGGGTGTCTCCTCGAGACCAAACGAAAACCACGAAGTCACGGGAAATGAAAGAGTGTGTTGCTCCGGTGTCGAAAAGGGTTCTAGCACGGGAATTGGAAATAGAAGTAGTACCTGCAAGTGCTTCCTCCGGCGGATCTGTCTCTTGGTGGGTCATTGAGAAGACTCTCCCGCCTGGTTGTGGCTGCCGGTCCTCCTCGCGCCGTGGCGCAGGGGGCCTAGACGTCGACGCCATAGGGGCTTTCCCCCGCCCTGAGAGCTGTGGCGTGGGCGTAGAAGCTGCGGAGGACGCAGACCCCCCGCCTAAGGGCAGTTGCGGCGGAAGTGCCCTCGTCTGCCGCACCTGAAGCAGTGGGTCGCCTTTTTGGGGGCACTCCCCCGGAATGTGCCCTCCCCCGCATATGACACAAGGCCTACTCCCTGGCCTCGGTCCTCCTGTTGGCGCGCTCCGGGACCCCTGCCTGAGGTCTCCACCATTTGGGGGCCCCGCCCCCGCCCCAAGAGCCTCCTCCCGAGTTCTGCTGTTGCCGCTTCCGGTCCTCTAGCCGCGTCGAGTTCTCCCTTCTGGCGCGGGTGACCGCAAAACCCCGCTCCACCGTAGTGGCTCTGTCGACCACTTTCTGGAAGGTGTGTAGTTCGGCTGCTTGCACCACCTCGAAGATATTGCTCCGCAAGCCATCACAAAGAGCTGCGCCTTGTGTGCCTCGTCCCTTATGACGAACGGGACGCAGTTTGCTAGCCGGACGAACTCCCGCTGATACTCCATGACCGTCCGGTTCTCCTGTTGGATGTGGTTCAGGTCATCCTCCAACTTTTTCTTGACACTGTTGGTGAAGAAGGCCCCGAACAGTTCCTGTTTGAAGGTTGTCAAGGACGGAAATGTGGTACCCTTAGTAGGATCGGGGCCGTACCGTCTTCCACCACAAGCGGGCGTTCCCCCTCCAAGCAGTGGACCGCTTAGGGGAACCCGCTCGTCGTCCTCCATGAGCAGGTCTTCAAAAGTTTCTCCATCGACCCCACCCATTTTCTCGACGACCCACGGATCAGTCGTGTCCCCTTCGAACGTGGGTGGGTCGTATTTCTTGAAGTCTTTCAGGTTGGCCCGCACCCGATCCCGCTCGGTCATCGCACCCGTCCCCTCCCTCGCGGCGTGGTGGCAGCCACGGTCGGGGCAGGTGTGACTACAGTCTCCTCCAGAGTAACCCTGCTGGTCGTCCCCCGGCGCCGGTCCCGTAGTCGTCGCGGTGGTGGCGCTGTCGGTGGTGCCGCGGCCGGCGCTGTCGACCCCTGTGGGGGACCCGGGCGACCGTCACCGTCGCGGCCTGTTGCCGTTGCGTCAACTGACGCACGTGCTCAGTAAGGTTGGCCAGATTCCCCGCCATCTCCTGCAGTTGTTGCCGCAGGAGTTGGTTCTCCGCGGCCGTCGACGCCGTCGCGTCTGCTTCCGCGTCCCCGGCCGATGATCTAGTACGGGCCATGTCTGTCATACATCACAAGAGTCAACTCTAGACTACCCTGCTAGCAACAACCATAAAGTGAAAGCGAGGACTCAACATTTTCCCCCCTTCGGCCACTCACGTTCTACAGTCCTAAGCCCTACCCATTTCATTCATATGTAGGCAAGTGAGGGTTGTCTACGGATGTCGGCACTAATTGTTGTGATTGAAAGAACTCTCTGATACCATTTAATCTGTCACGCCCCGGGGGTTTTGTTTTAGCGGAAACGATTCATAAAAGTTGAATATTTGATGTGTGAATTTTTTTTTTTTTTTTTTTTTCAAAAGAAGAAAACCCCTCTTCCCCGGCACGTGCCCAGACCCGCCACACATACATGGTCACTCTGCAAACGTGCAGAGTCTCCCCTGTACATGCACGGCGTAGCGTTCGGTACATGTTCTAACATGCGCAACCAATCAATCACAACAATCATTCACAACCAACCAGCATTCTAAACTGATAAACGAAGATCACATGGCCGATCGGTTTGGAAAGGATAAATCCACAAGGTTTGAAAGCGGTGCCCACCCGACACCAAGTTTTTAAAGACGGTTTTCGCAATCCTTTCTTTGGCTTCTGCCCTTTTGGTTTTTAAATGGCCAATAGAAATAAAAGGGAAAATATTGCACCAGGGGCACTAAATGTAGCCCGTACCGACATCCATGCCGACCCCACGAGGGTATCGCGAACCACTCACATAACTACAAGGTAATGAAAAGCGAGAATAAAAGAATAAATACAGTCCAGGGTCCCCAGCGACCCAGCTGCTCCTGTCCCGTCCTCACCACCGCCGACCTCTCTCCCCGTCTGGACCCTGTCACGAAGTGGGATGTCAGTGACGCAGAAATAGTAAAGTAGGAGAATATAGTAAAACAAACCGTGAAGACAACTGGAGCAACCACCCTCCCAAGGAGGAAAGGCAACCTGTACACCTGCATCCTGTAATACCCAGGCACGTCGGACAGCTAGACCGACGGCCCACACCGTACCTGCAGAAACCCGACCACGCCGGACAACTAAACCGACGGGTCGCACCGCTCGCACCTCGGCGCCTCAACCCCACCACTAATAAGGGGCCCCACTACGTCACCTCGTGGGTATACACGGGTCATAGACCACTTTTCCGGAAAAGCGCACCCTTTGCGGTGGCCAAACCGCGGGTGCGCGTGTGGCAACCTCGAGCCAAGTAACCGTAACCACCATCATGTCAGCATCATAATATAAATAACAAGAGTAATGAGGTAAATGAGGTAAAGTGCATAATCGAAAACAAGGTAATATTGCGCGCACTCGAAGGTGGCCCGCTGACATATAAGGGTTAAAAAGAGAATCACCGTCGGCAACCGACGCTAATCACTATAGCGAACCCACTAACATGCATAAGCTATCGCCCATCATTATTTAACCCCAGTACACTTAGAATAGACCCCGTCCAACATGATAAAATTTAGAGGCTAGGAATAAAGTAAATACAACCCACCTGTCGCTAGTAGAAAAACCACGCTCGGCTCCCCGCGTCCCGGCGCGCTCCCCGAAGCTGCAAAACGGGATCCCCGGGCGGGGAGGTCAAGAACCTTTAAACGCGAAGTAAGGAAAAGCCCCAACACCGGCCGGCCCCCGACGGCAGCGACCGAACCCCCCACGCGCCGCCGTGCTGTCCACGCGGCGCCTCGCATGTGCGGGCTGCCCCGCGGCTGCCCCGGATGCGGGTGCCCCGCGCGGCACCCCCGCATGCGCGGGCTGCACCGCGCGGTGCCCCCGCATGCGCGGGCTGCCCCGCGCGGCGCCCCGCATGCGGGTGCCCCGCATGGCACCCCCGCATGCGCGGGCCGCACCGCGCGGTGCCCCCGCATGCGCGGGCTGCCCCGCGCGGCGCCCCGCATGCGGGTGCCCCGCACGGCACCCCCGCATGCGCGGGCTGCACCGCGCGGCGCCCCGCATGCGGGTGCCCCGCTCGGCGCCCCCGCATGCGCGGGCTGCACCGCGCGGTGCCCCCGCATGCGCGGGCTGCCCCGCGCGGCGCCCCGCATGCGGGTGCCCCGCACGGCACCCCCGCATGCGCGGGCGGCCCCGCACGGCGCCCCGCATGCGGGTGCCCCGCGCGGCGCCCCCGCATGCGCGGGTTGCCCCGCGCGGCGCTCCGCGTGCGATGGCGCGCCCCTCTCCTTCCATCTCCGGCGAAATCAAGAAACCCCCCCCTCGCTCGTGACGAGAAAAGACAAGAAAAGAAAACGAAAGCACGGCTCACCTTGTTTTGGTCGGTACCGGGCGAAGGAGAGGGATCGTCCTCTTCGCGTTCGTCGGATCTTTGCGGGGAGGCGATCGATCTCTTCTCTTCCACGCCGGCCGATGGAAAGGACGAGGGTTTTGGGGAACCGCTCCTCGTCCACGCTCGGATATTGTACGCCAAGGAGGGGGAGGCGAGGTTTAGGAAACCTAATTCCCAAGGCCGACTACTTAGACGTTTTGGGCGTAGTGGATTTTGGACCCCAAATTAATTTTAACCCCTCGAGTGAAAGGAAAACAAAAAGGGGTGGTTTAATCCCATACCTCAAACTGATCGACTAAAATCGATCTGATTGCGGACCAGAGTTCGGTCCGCCCCCGGTAATTGTGTCAGTCACCTGGGCTACGGTACCAGCTTCCGGAATTTATTCTGGGAGATCCGGGGGTCGGAATCCAAAACCGATCGCGCCGCCGGTCTCCGTTTCGCGAGCTTTATTAACCAAAAATACCCGCGAGCCCCGACCGTCTGCCCAGAAAAACAAGGAAAAATTACCCTCGAACCCCTATTGTCAACCAGACGGTTCAATAAAAATCGACGGAAAGCCCCGAAAGGCAAAATAAATCCGCGGTTATCACACAACTGGTCTAGGAAAGGATCCATGATCCTGTTCATCACTTTCACGAACACCGCTGGAACGACATTGAGTCAAAACGGTTTAATCGTAAACTCGTAATGACCATACCGAGTCCGAAGGTCTGTTTTCGGTATGTCATCCCTCCGGACTTTAACCTGGCGATAGACGGACTGCAGATCAGTCTTTGAAGACGCCGTCACTCCTGGTAGTTGGTCGAATAGGTCCTCCATCCGAGGCGAGGGTATTGTCCTTTACTATGACCTTATCCATTCCCCGATTGTCGATGTACAATCGCAGTCTCCCGTCATTCTTCCGTACGAATAGAACGGGTGTGCCCCAGGACGGCACGCTCGATTTCTCACAATCGACTAGCACCTGTTACTCGGTAAGCCTATCCCTTCCGAGTATCCCCACGAATTCTCTTAGCAGTGACACCACTAAGTCACAAATGTCGAATCGTTGGCGCTAACCATTAACCCCAAAATTCTGAGCTTTTAGAGGTGCGCAACCGATTCACTTACAGCGGCATACACCGCACCACAGATCTCGACCGGACTCAACCCTCCTGGACGTTGGGTCTGTTATTGGGCCTCTTGCTGTTAGGTCTATTGTGGACCGCAGCCCACTCCACCTATTGGGCTTACCCAACCCAACTCACTAGTCCCCTGGGCCTATTGTCTCGAGGCAGGAAGTTGGACCTATTTGACCCATAAATAAAGGGCCAACCCCAAAGACAACTAAGTCTTCGCATCCTTATTGGACAGGAAGGTACAAAGTATTTGCTTCTAAGGGTTCTCCTGGGGTCAAGACCAACATTACTCTTCGTAAGGGGTCTTTCCTGCTACTACTTCCCTTGGGTGGTGCGTCCTTTGTCGTGTCGTCGCATGAGACCTCTCATCCGTGTCGCGACTCTGAAGAACTGTTCCCGGGTTCGGGGCAGTTAAAGCGGAACTGTCCCAGTTTGTTACCTCAGAAGCAAAGGTCGTGCTTCCGTAAACGAATAATCCCCCGGGGTGTGCACCTCCGTAGGTGATGTCTGGCCGGTCCCTGCTAGGAAATCCCCCTCCGGAGAAGGGCTGGGGTCGTTTCTTGTCCTTGCCGTACTCCGAGTCCTCTCGTCGGGCGCGCGTCTCCATGAATCCGTGCTCCACTATTGTGATGATCCGGACTCCCGCAAGAACTGTGCAACATTAAACTGACTGTAGGAAGCTTATTCGGTGAAACAGAGCTTGTAGAATCGAAATTGGACATTTAATATAGACTCTGCGCGAAAATCGGAGCAAATGGGATTTTCCGGGGAATTTCGGCAAAATTTCGGATGAGAATTTGGCGAAATGGACAGCGGATTTGGACTCAGCGCGCGAAAATGATCGAAACGGTATATTTACTTTAATTTTTCGGCACCACGGTACTGTTCACGCCGGAACAGTAACTCCGGTTGCCGGAATTACTGTTCCGGCGAGCGGCGAGCGGCGGCGGGCGGCGGCGCACGGCGGCGACACAGCGGCAGAGGGCGGCGGCGCGCGGCGCGGGCAGCGCGGGCAGGCGCGGGCAGGGGCGCGGGTGCGCGGTCCATGGGCCTGGCGAGCACCGGGAGCACCGAATACCCCCCCCGTGCCACGTGGCGGCTCCCGATTGGTTGGCCGGCTTCTAGAAACACGTGGGAAGGTGACACGTGGCGCTCCCCTATTGGCTGACAGGATCCGGAAAACCCGGAGCGCGGAGCAACCACGTGCACCACGTGGACACGTGGCAGTTTTTGATTGGGCTTGCACAGGCTGTTCCCTGTTATGTGGACACTTGGCGCACCCTGGTTGGCCAATTTCGGTGTTTCCTGTTCGGATCCGGATCCGGTGTGGAGCCCAAGATTCCCTTGGCCCATTATAAATAGCATCCCCATCCCTCTCATTCCCCACCTCGAAATCCGAGCTCTAGAGAGAGAATCTCAGTTTGAGCCCTGTACGAAAAATTTTCCACTCTCTCTCTTCTCTCTCTCTCTAAAATTCCAGAATTTCTGGAGTTACAGTTAGTGAGCTATCTGCGACGCGGCGCACTGCGACGGTTCTCTTTTTCGGCCCATTTCCCGTCGCAGTTCCGTCGGAAATTCCCTGAGTGCTAACCCGGAGGAATTTTTGGACGATTTTCATGACAGCGCGTTCCTAAGAGGTAAGGCTTCGATTTCTGTGTTGATCACTTTGCTCCATTTCATACTTTTGGCACGTTTCCCGAGGACTCTTTGACCCCCCTTTTTGCTATGGAAATTTCTGGACAGCGTTAACTTCTCCGATTTTTATCTTGGCGTAGGAACATCAGATCGAGACATTTAAAGAGTCGATTTTGATTTACTCTTCGCGAGGAACGCAACCGTAATTTTTCTGGATTTTTCTGAGCACTGTACAGAGGTGAAAAACTCCTCTCTTTTTGTGCCATTTGAAAAATAGCAAAAGATGTATTTTTATGAATACTATAGTTACACCCTGTGCAATGTGTGATGCTGTAGGGCATCGTTTTCGGCAGACAGCAGTTTTCGGGGACTGTGGACAGCCAGGAGACTACCTGGGTGTGATCTGAGCTGTTCAAGGTGGGCAGTTGTTGCTTACCTCATTTTTGACAAGCTCACTGGGTTTACTGGACTCCCCTAAAATTTAATATGACAATTGATGAGAACCACTGGGACAAACTAATATGATAATTGATAAGAACCATTGGGACAAACTAACAGGACAAACTAACAGGACAATTGATGAGAACTATTGGAACGAATTAATATGACAATTGACAAGAACCGCTGGGACGAACTCTCCTAAAATTTAACCCCACCGATTATATGATGACTTTTATTGGGACACTGTGATTGGTACAAAGGCTATAATCTCGCATGCAAATAACTTTTATTCAGTAAATCAATCTTCTTTTAAAATAAATATTTGACACTATTTTACAGCTTTTAAAGATAAGACAGTTGCATGCATGACTGAACATCTAGTGAGGCCACTATCATATTGGGATCTGAACATGTTTCATTGTTGTCCTTTGCATCTAGATATTTGTTGCTCAGGTATGAGCAGGGGTTGGGATAGTATAGTCAAGTTTGTACTAGATTATGGACTTGTGGGGTCTTGCGGTGACCGCGGACAGTAGGCGGTCGACCAGATGTTTATCCTTGCATCAAATTGGGGTTGAGACTGGTTTATTGCATCAGCTGGGGATCGGGTTGTCCTAGTGGGTGGTTTTCCCACTCTGATCATAGTCATGATCCAGTCCTGCTGTTTTATGGCACTTCTGATACTTATTACTGAGATATTTTACTCGTGTGGGTCGCTCCCCTCGAGTGCCACTCCGGAGTGTGTCGCAGACATGCTTAGAGTCTTTGAGACTCCTATCCCCTATCGGTGTTATGCGTTGGCCAGCATACCCGATTTGGCAACTATCCCCTATCGGTGTTATGCATTGGCCAGCATACCCGATTTGGCAAGGCACAGCAGGCAGTACCAGTTTTTCTAGTGACACAAGAATGAGTTATTTCAGGCAGGCATGTTTGGTATTGTTGCATACAGTCATTTCATGCTACATGGCATTTAGAGGCATAGTGGTGATAGTTTCTTTTTTTCAGCAGCCTTTATAGCTTACCACTGTTCTTTCTTGTTGCCTCGAGTAGTCCTAGTGGGTGCGTCAGAGTTGAGGTTTTACCCACTAGGGGAGGCTACTAGTTTATCTGGTAGTTCTCACCCCCATTGTTGTTTCTCTCTTTCTTCTTCTTATTTTGCAGAGTCGTCTGCGGGAGCTGCTAGGCTATCGGCAGCTGATAAAGGTAAGGGGATCGCTGAGTAGATAGATCTCCTTTGAGACTGAGAGTGGATATTAGACAGATGTTGTACTCTTTACTCAGACTGTGGTATTTTGGGTCTGGCGCTGGCCAGCTGACTGTATTATTTTGGTGAGCTGGGAGATTATTGTACTTATTACAGCTTTATTTGTAGTTCCAGTCTGAGATACTATGTGGTTTTTCTACTTCAGCTCTGTATTATGCTCTTTTATTGTTCATATTATATCGGAGCAGGTTACCAGTGCTTCGTGTACGCGGGAAATCCCGTGTGCACGGCGGATCTGTTGGCGAGCCCGGGTTCCGGGGCGTGACAGATTAAGTTGGTATCAGAGCTTAGGGATTGGTCAGTTGGGACTTAGGAAACCCTAGGCTTTTGGCAGACCCTAGGATGATAGGGTGCGAGAGACGTGACAATTTTGCGGAAGTCGTTGTGTTACTTATTTAACTCTTCCAATGAAGGAAGAGGGATCGACATAGCCTACTTCTGGTAGACTGTTATGTTGGCTGCAGACAACATAAAGTCACAGAAATAGGAGAATGTCTTTAACTTTCGCTAGATTGGGTCGTGTGGGGTGATGATACTGAGTGTGGTTTCTTGTGGTAGGATGCCTCCGCAACGTAGAATGTTGACGCGTTCGCAGCCTTCTTCCTCTGAGCCTGAGCCGGAGGAGTCCGAGCAGGGCCAGCAGAGTGAGGTGCAGGAGCTTCAGGCTCAGATGGCCCAGATGTCAGAGGCCGTGCGGCGTCAGGAGGAAGCCATGGGTCGGCTGACGCAGATGTTAGAACAGAGGGTGCAGCCTGTTGCACCCCCAGAGAGTTCTCCCGTACCACCCTCCCCTGCTGTGGCTTCCCCAGTTGGACCGGTGACCACGGCATCCCCTGTTGCTCAGGGTGCAATCCGGCCATTGACTCCTGCGGAGGAGCAGGAGATTGCTGACAAACTTACTCAGTTCTGTAAGCGGGGACCGCCCAGGTTTTCAGGGCGGAATACTCAGCCGTGGGAGATCGGGACTTGGCTTTCGTCAATGGAGAAGTTATTCCGGGACTTCTTCATTGACTAGAAGTACAGGGTACATATGGCTGTACACTGCTTAGACGGGGACGCTGATGCATGGTGGCGTCGGGTGGAGCCCCTGGAATTTCAGATCACTCGACAGCTACCCTGGTCAGAATTCAAGAGGATGATTCTGGATACGTACTTTTCCACGAGTATGAAGAAAAAGCTGGAAGATGATATGAAGAATCTTCAGCAAGGCGACCGGACAGCACTAGACTATTTTCAGGAGTTCACGCGGTTACTTAACTGCGTACCTTACGTCGCCAAGGACGGACCGCACCAGGTGGAGCTCTTTGAGTCGGGCCTGCGCCCAGAAATCTATACTCTGGTGCATGCTCAGAGACTACAGACCTTGGAGGAGGCAGCAGAGCATGCCCAGTGGGTTGAGAGGGGAGACCACGTCGTCGCCAGACGTGGAGGCCTGGTCGCTCAAGGCGCGGACAGGAAGCGACCAGCGCAGGACGACGGGGGACAGGCCAGTTCTTGGAGGCCGCCACGACCGCCACGGCCTCAGTTTTCCGGCCGTGGGCGTTCTGAGCGGCGAGGGCCTGGGGGATCCCAGAGGCCACCGCAGCATCAGCAGCAACAGCATTCGCATCAACAGAGATCGCAGTCGCGGCAGCAAGGGTCTCCGCGACAGAGGCAGCAGGCGAGGCAGCCCCAGGCTATGGTTAGGTGCATTTTCTGTCAGGGACAGCATACCTCTGATACTTGTGATCTGAGGTTTGGCCGCTGTTATCGATGTGGACAGTCTGGCCACCTCCGAGCTGCCTACCCATATGCACCATCGACGGCTCCTTCTTCAGCATCTGCTCCTTCTTCGTCTCAGCAACGGTCGACGGCTCAGCGGCCATATGCTCCAGCAAGCAGGCCATCTTCTTCCTATCCCATGGAGTATCGCCCTCCAGCCCAGAGTGGGCGAGTGTATGCTGCGTAGGTAGAGGACTCTTCGGCAGCAGATCACGTGGTGGCAGGTATCACCTTACTTTCTGGCATTAGGACTCGTACATTATTTGATACTGGAGCATCGCATTCTTTTATCAGTAGATCATTTGCATCATTACATGGGTTAGAGGTAGGACTTTTACCACGTGCACGAGAGGTTCAGATTCCCGATCACACCTTGCACGTGGAGGAGTGCTGTTGGTCCTGCCCGATGCAAATCGAGTCCTGGATTATGCTAGCAGACCTGTTGGTCTTGAGACAGTTAAGGGACTTTGATGTGGTTCTAGGGATGGACTGGCTGGCTCGGTATTTCGCGACTATTGACTGTGCCGCAAGGACTGTCACTTTTAGAGAAGCCGGGCCAGGAATATTAGTATACCGGGGTTGTCAGAGTGCTTTCTTTGCCTCTTTGGTCTCGACTTCCCGAGCGAGGCAGATGATCCATCGAGGATGTGTAGCCTTTTTTGGCTAGTGTTGTTGAGGGGTCCTACGGCGGCAGCCGGGACTCGGGGATATCCCTATTGCCCGCGAGTTTCCGGATGTTTTCCCACCTGAGCTGACTAGCATGCCGCGAGATAGGGAAATTGAGTTTGTGATTGACGTAGTTCCAGGAACTGCGCCAATCTCAAAGGCTCCTTACCGGATGGCACCGGCTGAGCTGCGAGAGCTTAAGGCGCAACTCCAGGATTTGATGGACAAGGGCTTTATTAGGCCGAGTGTGTCGCCTTGGGGAGCGCCTGTGCTATTCGTGAAGAAGAAAGATGGGTCACTTCGACTATAGTGTGGACTATAGGGAATTAAATAAAGTGACCATCAAGAACAAGTACCCTTTGCCGCGCATCGATGATCTTTTTCGATCAGCTGCAGGGATCGTGTGTCTTCTCTAAGATAGATTTGCAGTCCGGTTACCACCAGTTGAAGGTGAAGGCCGAGGATATCCCAAAAACGGCATTTAGATCACGGTATGGGCATTATGAATTTACAGTTATGCCTTTTGGGCTAACTAATGCCCCTGCCGCGTTCATGGATTTGAATGAACCGGATCTTCCGACCTACTTGGACCGGTTCGTGGTGGTGTTCATTGATGATATCTTGGTCTACTCCCGAAGTGATGCTGAGCATGAGGAGCACTTAAGGATTGTGCTGCAACTTCTGCGAGAGAAGAAGTTGTTTGCCAAGCTAGCAAAGTGCGAGTTTTGGCTTCGGGAGGTAGTCTTCTTAGGCCATGTGATTTCCGCCGCAGGTGTGGCAGTAGACCCAGCAAAGATTGAGGCAGTCCGTGATTGGCCCCGACCGACGACGGTTTCTGAGGTACGTAGCTTTATGGGTTTAGCTGGGTATTACCGTCGGTTTGTGGAAGGCTTTGCGAAGCTCTCCACACCCCTCACTCGCTTGACGCGTAAGGGAGTGAAGTTTATCTGGAGTGAGGACTGTCAAAGGAGCTTTGAGGAGCTGAAGAATAGACTGATGACCGCTCCTATCCTTTCCCTTCCTGTTATGGGAAAAGGATATGTGATCTACAGCGATGCATCACACAGTGGACTCGGTTGTGTGTTGATGCAGGAAGGGAGGGTAATTGCATATGCATCTAGACAACTCAAAGAATATGAGAAAAATTACCCTACCCATGACTTGGAGCTTGCTGCTGTAGTGTTTGCGCTGAAGCTCTGGCGCCATTATCTGTATGGGGAGCATTGTGAAATCTACACCGACCACAAGAGCCTAAAGTATCTGTTCACGCAAAAGGAGCTGAATTTGAGGCAACGTAGGTGGTTAGAGCTATTAAAGGATTATGATGTAGATATTCTCTACCACCCAGGCAAGGCTAATGTGGTCGCTGACGCCTTGAGTAGGAGGGCGGTGCAAAGTTTGTCTATGTTGATCACAGACCAGGCACCGCTAATAGAGGAAATGAGACGGCTCAAGATAGAGGTTGTGTCCCCTGGGGTCTCTGCTAGGCTGACGTCTTTAGTCGTGCAGCCCACTCTGCTGGACAGGATCAAAGAAAACAGAGTGAAGACCCCCACTTGACCAGGATTAGAGATCAAACTCCGAGTGATCAGTCAGGGGACTTTACAATAGATGCTTCGGGAGTACTAAGGTACAGAGACCGAGCATGTGTGCCAATAGATGCGGAGATCAGAGAGCAGATATTGCGAGAGGCCCATTATACACCTTATACCCTACATCCTGGTGGGACTAAGATGTATAAGGACCTCAAGGCACACTTCTGGTGGAAAGGCATGAAGAGGGATATTGGGAGATTTGTGGCTCAGTGTTTAACTTGTCAGCAGGTGAAAGCTGAGCATCGAGTGCCAGCTGGCAAGTTACAAAGTCTCCCAATTCCCGAGTGGAAATGGGACCACATTACGATGGATTTCGTGGTCGGATTGCCAAGGGCACAGGGAGGAGCAGACGCTATCTGGGTAGTTGTAGATAGACTTACCAAGTCGGCGCACTTTCTGCCCATGCAGACTACGTGGCCACTTGAGCGACTAGCCCAGCTATATCTAGATGAGATAGTAAGATTACATGGAGTCCCCGCCTCCATTGTATCAGATAGAGACCCGAGATTTGTTTCGCGTTTCTGGAGGAGCTTGCAGACAGCCTTGGGGACTCAACTCAGGTTCAGTACGGCTTTTCATCCGCAGACTGATGGGCAGTCAGAGCGGACTATACAAATCCTGGAGGACATGTTGAGGGCTTGCGTCCTGGATTTCGGCGGAGGGTGGATTCGGCATTTATCTTTGGCTGAATTCGCGTACAACAATAGCTTTCAAGCGAGCATTCAGATGGCTCCGTTTGAAGCATTGTATGGATGCAAGTGTCGGTCACCACTTTATTGGAGTGACGTGGGCGAGAGGCGGACCTTGGGACCAGATGTATTGATAGAGGCAGAGGAGAAGGTCCGAGTGATTCGAAAGCATCTTCAGACCGCCCAAAGCCGACAGAGGAGCTATGCCGATGTTCGGCGACGAGACTTAGAATTTCAGGTTGGAGATCATGTATTCCTGAAAGTCTCGCCGTCCAAAGGAATCAGGAGGTTCGGCATTCGTGGGAAACTTAGCCCCCGATATATTGGACCCTTTGAGGTATTGGGGCGTATCGGGCCAGTTGCCTACCGACTCGCACTTCCTCCAAGGCTTGCTGGTGTCCATGATGTATTTCATGTTTCTACTTTGAGGAAGTATATCTTCGACCCATCGCACGTCATCGACTTCACACCGCTTGAGATCAGCGAGGATTTGAGGTATGAAGAACGCCCACTGCGAGTTCTGGATCGAGAGGTGAGAGAATTGCGCAGTCGGGCCATTCCCTATGTGAAAATCCAATGGAGCAATCATGACGAGCGCGAGGCTACATGGGAGCTCGAGTCGGAGATGAGGGATGCCCACCCCTAATTATTTGAGACATCGGACTGAGGATTATTGTTTAGTCTCGTTTCGAGGACGAAACTCTTTTAGTGGGGGAGGATGTGATGATCCGGACTCCCGCAAGAACTGTGCAGCATTAAACAGTGACTGTAGGAAGCTTATTCGGTGAAACGGAGCTTGTAGAATCGAAATTGGACATTTAAAATAGACTCGGCGCGAAAATCGGAGCAAATGGGCTTTTCCGGGAGCTTTCGGCAAAATTTCGGATGAGAATTTGGCGAAACGGACGGCGGATTTGGACTCAGCGCGCGGAAAACGGTCAAAATGGTATATTTACTTTATTTTTCGGCGCCAAAACACTGTTCACCGGAACAGTAACTCCGGCCGCCGGAATTACTGTTCCGGCTGCCGGCGGCGACCGGCGGGCGGCGGCAGGCGGCGGCACAGCGGCGGCGCAGCGGCGGAGCGCGGCAGAGCGCAGCGGCGCGCGGCGCGGGCAGGCGCGGGCAGGCGCGGGCAGGCGCGCGGGAGCGCGGTCCACGGCCTGGCATGCACCGGGAGCACCGAAGTTTTCCCCTGCCACGTGGCAGCTCCTGAGTGGTTGGATGGCTTCTAGAAGGTTCACGTGGCGGCACTCCGATTGGCCAACATCTTCCGGAAGACCCGGCGCGGGGACCGGGCATGTGCACCACGTGGACACGTGGCGGCTTCTGAGTGGCCCTTGCACAGGCTGTTTCCTGTTTTGTGGACGCGTGACGCGTTTTGGTTGGCCCGTTTCGGTGTTTCCTGTTCGGATCCGATCCTGTGTGGAGCCCAGCCCATTATAAATAGCATCCCCTCACCCCCTCTCATTCCACCTCGGGTTGCGGGCTGTAGAGAGAGAAATAGAGAAAGTGCCCTATACAAAAGTTGTTCCTCTCTCTCTCCTCAAAATTCCAGAATTTATGGAGTTACAGTTAGTGAGTTATCTGCGACGCGGCGCACTGCGACGGTTTTCTTTTTAGGCCCATTTCCCGTCGCAGTTCCGTCGGAAATTCCCTGTGTGCTAACCAGGAGGAATTTTTGGACGATTTTCACGGCAGCGCGTTCCTAAGAGGTAAGGCTTCAATTTCCGTGTTGATCACTTTGCCCCATTTCCCACTTTTGGCACGTTTCCCGAGGTCTCTTTGACCCCCCTTTTTGCTGTGGAAATTTCTGGACAGCATCGACTTCTCCGATTTTTATCTTGGCGTAGGAGCATCTGATCGAGGCGTTTAAAGAGTCGATTTTGATCTACTCTTCGCGAGGAACGCAACCATGATTTTTCTAGGATTTTTGGAGCACAGTTTAGAGGTGAAAAACTCCTCTTTTCCCGTGCTATTTGATAAACAGCAAATATTGTACTTTTTGGGATTTGTATTTATACCGGGAGCGTTGTGCACTGATTTGCAGGATCTAAGGACTGAAGACAGCCAGGAGACTACCTGGGGTATAGTTTGAGCTACTCGAGGTGGGCGGTTGTTGCTTACCTCATTTTTGACAAGCTCACTGGGATTACTGGAACTCCCCTAAAATTTAATATGACAATTGATGAGAACCACTGGGACAAACTAATATGATAATTGATAAGAACCATTGGGACAAACTAACAGGACAAACTAACAGGACAAACTAACAAGACAATTGATGAGAACTATTGGGACGAATTAATATGACAATTGACGAGAACCGCTGGGACGAACTCTCCTAAAATTTAACCCCACCGATTATATGATGACTTATATTGGGACACTGTGATTGGGACAAAGGCTATAATCTCGCATGCAAATAACTTTTATTCAGTAAATCAATCTTCTTTTAAAATAAATAGTTGACACTATTTTACAGCTCTTAAAGATAAGACAGTTGCATGCATGACTGAACATCTAGTGAGGCCACTATTTATCGCTACACTATCATATTGGGATCTGAACATGTTTCATTGTTGTCCTTTGCATCCAGATATCTGTTGCTCATGTATGAGCAGGGGTTTGGGATAGTATAGTCAAGTTTGTACTAGATTGTGGACTTGTGGGGTCTTGCGGTGACCGCGGACAGTAGGCGGTCGACCAGATGTTTATCCTTGCATCAGATTGGGGTTGAGACTGGTTTATTGCATCAGCTGGGGATCGGGTTTTCCTAGTGGATGGTTTTCCCACTCTGATCATAGTCATGATCCAGTCCTGCTGTTTTATGGCACTTCTGATACTTATTACTGAGATATTTTACTCGTGTGGGTCGCTCCCCTCGAGTGCCACTCCGGAGTGTGTTGCAGACATGCTTAGAGTCTTTGAGACTCCTATCCCCTATCGGTGTTATGCGTTGGCCAGCATACCCGATTTGGCAACTATCCCCTATCGGTGTTATGCATTGGCCAGCATACCCGATTTGGCAAGGCACAGCTGGCAGTACCAGTTTTACTAGTGACACAAGACTGAGTTATTTCAGGCAGGCATGTTTGGTATTGTTGCATACAGTCATTTCATGCTACATGGCATTTAGAGGCATAGTGGTGATAGTTTCTTTTTTTTCAGCAGCCTTTATAGCTTACCACTGTTCTTTCATGTTGCCTTGAGTAGTCCTAGTGGGTGCGTCAGAGTTGAGGTTTTTACCCACTAGGGGAGGCTACTGGTTTATCTGGTAGTTCTCACCCCTATTGTTGTTTCTCTCTTTCTTCTTCTTATTTTGCAGAGTCGTCTGCGGGAGCTGCTAGGCCATCGGCAGCTGATAAAGGTAAGGGGATCGCTGAGTAGATAGATCTCCTGTGAGACTGAGAGTGGATATTAGACAGATGTTGTACTCTTTACTCAGACTGTGGTATTTTGGGTCTGGCGCTGGCCAGCTGGCTGTATTATTTTGGTGAGCTGGGAGATTATTGTACTTATTACAGCTTTATTTGTAGTTCCAGTCTGAGATACTATGTGGTTCTTCTACTTCAGCTCTGTATTATGCTCTTTTATTGTTCATATTATATCGGAGCAGGTTACCAGTGCTTCGTGTACGCGGGAAATCCCGTGTGCACGGCGGATCTGTTGGCGAGCCCGGGTTCCGGGGCGTGACAGAATGCATGCCCCGACTAACTATTCGACTAACTATTTGAGCATGTAATATAACTAACAAGTTGTTGATTGACTAACAAGTTTATGACATTTGGATTTTTAAATGCTTAGAAGATATGTTGCTTTTTGATTGAGATCTTATTACATATCTGAATTTGTAAATGTCATGATGAGTATAAACTCGATCTCTATGTTTGGTTTTGTATGCAAAAATTCTTGAGGTATCTAACGATCTCTTTTGTCAAGAATGTTTTCTTTTGCAGAGAGTACAGATGTCTAAGTCTAGAGTCTGTTCTAGGAGTTTATCTCATGTATTTAATTTTCTTTTGGATCTCCATTGTAAATTTTTGTTGTATGGTGATAGCAACAAAAATATGTTTTTGAATTTTCTTAAGTGGATTTGTGTTTTGTCACGAAACCGCCAAAGGGGGAGATTGTTAAGGAATTTGTGTTGGCGTATTTCGTGAATTGGTTAAGTCTTGAAGATTGAAGATGAAGAAGCTTGGATCATATACCTCAATCTCAAGAAAGAAGAATTCAAAAGGATCAGGTACGTTTAATTAAATAATTTTGGTGATCCGAATACTTCTGATAGTGTAGAAACACTTGGATGAATTTTTAATTGCATAAAAATCAAAAACTGGACATACTACATGTTCAGGATCCGGATCAGGCATTGCAGTCCGGACCCCGAACATAGGATAGTTCATGCGCAATTCCAGTCCGGACCTTGGCAACTTCAGTCCGGACCCCGAACGTGGAATTTGCAGGAATTGCATGAACAGTCCGGACCGTGGGAATTTCAATCCGGACCCCGAAGGTATGTTTTTCTGGAAATAGTCTGTTTCGCTACGACAGTCCGGACCGCATAATTCCAGTCCGGACCGTCGTCCTGAAAAATTCCAGATATGGTTAGTTTTTTATTCTTTTCCTCTTCCAACGGTTTCTAACCTATACATAGACCCTACGATTCATCTTCTAGAGTAGATCCGTGGAATCCAAAATACGGTCAAAAGAATAAATCCACATATAGAGAAGGAAATAACTAGATTAATTTTATGTTTCTTCATCTATATTAATTAATTTGATTCTAGGTTTTCATACTCAGATTTTGAGTAGAATCAAATTAATGAATACTTAGATGGTATTTCCGATCTATTTCTAATCTAAGTATTTGGCGGATCATCACCACCCAAAAAACAACGATTTTCCCAAAATCGGCGCGTGGACTCGCGTGGCCTTGTGGATTCAAGGTGCAACCGCTCTCGTGGATTTGGAGCGAGGTACGTTCGTGGATTCGAGACGTGCTACTGGGTGAAGACCGTGGATTCGGTCAGACGCTGTGGATTCGGCGTTGGACGCTAATCGTGGATTCGAGAAGCGTTGCGGAGCGAGCGGAAAAGATCTACTAGGAGCGTATGGAAAAAGGTCGAGTCGTCTGTGAGTACGGTATATCACCTTTGTACGTGTGGTAATTCTAATAGATTTCACCGTGTTATCGGTCCCGTGGTTTTTTTCTCCAGATTTGGAGTTTTCCACGTAAAAATCTTGCGTGTTAATTTTTATTTCCGCATTGGGTTTTATTGCGCAACGATTTTTTGAGTGTTTATTGTTTACACCTATTCAACCCCCCCTCTAGGTGGTTTTTGTTGGGTTATATGTAATATAGATCTAAATAGGGGAAGAAACACCTAGAGGGGGGTGAATAGGTGTAAACGTATAAACACTCAAAAATCGTTGCGATAAAAAACCCAATGCGGAAATAAAAATAACACGCAAGATTTTTACGTGGAAAAACTCCAAACCGGAGTAAAAAACCACGGGACCGATAACACGGCGAAATCCACTAGAATTAAAACACGTACAAGGTGATTTACCATACACACTTACGACTCAACCTTTTCCATACGCTCCTAGAGGATCTTCTCCGCTCGCTCCACGACGCTTCTCGAATCCACGATCTGCGCCCAACGCCGAATCCACGGCGTCCAACGTCGAATCCACGACGTCCGACCGAATCCACGGTCTTCACCCAGTAGCACCCTTCGAATCCACGAACGTGCCTCGCTCCGAATCCACGAGAGCGGTTGAACCTTGAATCCACAAGGACACGCGAATCCACGCGCCGATTTTGGGGAAATCGTTGTTTTTGGGTGGTGATGATCCGCCGAATACTTAGATCAAAGATAGATAGGAAATACCATCTAAGTATTCATTAGTTTGATTCAACTCAAGATGTGAGTATGAAAACCTAGAATCAAACTAATCAATATAGATGAAGAAACATAGAGTATTATCTAATGATTTCCTTTCTTCTCTATATGTGGATCTTAGGCCGTATAAGATGATATTTGATTATGACGGCTCTATGTGGATTAACCCTAGAAAAAGAATCATAGGGTTTATTTATAGGTTAGAAACCCTAGGAAGGAGATAAGAATCAAAAACCTATCATTTCTGGAATTTTTACAGACGGCGATCCGGATCGGATTTGGGCGATCCGGATTGCAGTAGCAAGAAAGACGGTTTCCAGAAAAACAAACGTTCGGGATCCGGATCGGAATGCCTGATCCGGATCGTTCATACAATTCAGAAAACTCAACGTTCGGGATCCGAATCGTGAGATGCTGCGATCCGGATTGAAGTAATGTATGAAACAACAACCTTCGGGATCCGGATCGCTGGCTCTGATCCGGATCCTGAACATGTCCGAACACCAGTTTTTGATTTTTATGCAATTAAAAATTCTTCCAGGTGTTTCTACACTACAAGAAGTATTCGGATCACCAATAATCTTTAGTTAAACATACCTGATCCTTTTGAATTCTTCTTTCTTGAGATTGAGTTAAATGATCCAACCTTCTTCACCTTCAATCTTCAAGACTTGAACCTTTCACGAAACTACGCCAACTCAAATTCCGTAACAATCTCCCCCTTTGGCGGTTTCGTGACAAAACACAGATCCACTAAAGAAAATTCAAAAAGATATTTTTGTTGCTATCACCATACAACAAAAATTTACAATGGAGATCCAAAATAAAATACATGAGTTAAACTCCTAAAACAGACTCTAGACTTAGACATCTGTACTCTCTGCACAAAGAAATCATTCTTGACAAAAAGAGATCGTTAGATACCTCAAGAATATTTAGCATTCAAAAACCAAACAGAGATAGAGTTTATGCTCATTTATACTTACCATGACATTTATATATTCAGATATGTAATTTGATCATAGTGAAACACCAACATATCTTCTATGCAATCAAGATCCAAATGTCACAAACTTGTTAGTGAACATCTTATATATATACAGATATGTAATTTGATCAAAGTTAAAAACAAACATATCTTCTATGCAATCAAAAACCAAATGTCACAACTTTGCTTTGTTAGTAATCAAACAACTTGTTAGTAATAATACATGTCCAAATAGTTAGTCGAATAGTTAGTAGGAACATGCAACAAATCACAAGATAAAAACCAAAGTTGTGATACTTACCCTTCACCAAAGTCAAAGTTGAAGTGATACTTACCTTGATGTTCACACATTCACATCATCATTGTTCAATCATTGTTCAAGTTCTCTCTAAACTCTCTCCCCCTTTTTGTCACAAACGAAGCCAAAAATACAAAACACAAGGAGAGTTAAAAACTTCAAAAGCAAGAAAGATCCTGAGAACTAAAAACTAAAGGCTAAACTCTTAAAAACCTGCACAACAACAAAAAAAAAAAAACAGAGTTAAAAATCTCAAGTTTCTGCACACGAGTCAAGTATCTGAATCCGAGGCGGAGTCCTTAGAGCTCGTGTAGCCCAGCTTTTTCAAAATTCTTTTAAGCATTCCCGACATCGTAGAACACTCTTGGTTCATCTGCTGAATGTCCTTGGACATCTTTCTGAGTTCTTGGTTGATGGAAGATTCGAAGTTTTCCTTTTGGTCAGTTCTTCTAGAAGTTGAAGAACGTTGTGTGACGACTGACGGAGCAGTCTTACCTTCATTCCGAGGAGATCTTCTTGGCAGAGAATGTGAATTGTCAAGAGGTTCATTGCTTGGCACATTCTTTTTCTTTTCTTGATGCTTACGTATTGAAGAAGATTTCTGTAGCTTCTTGTTCTTTAGGTAAACCTTATTTTCTTCATCAATACCTTGTTGTACTTCGTCAAGAAATGTGTCCCAATCTTCTTCGTCTTCTGATTCAGTGTCAATTTGAGAGATATTCCTTGGGTTCTCTTGACATGGTTCATTTATTTCAATACCTCGAACTCGTCCAGGTCGTCGAGCGAGTCTTTTTCTTTTTAGTATGGATGAAGAGGTCATTGGTGCTTTTCCTTTTTCCGTAGCAGTGGGCGGAGCCTTTTCATTTGATGTCTCTGCACGGGCTTTCCCTTTCAATGCAACAGAGGTCTTCTGTGGCGATTTTTCAGGATGTGTTTCATCCTCTGACAACTCATCCCAATTTACTTCATCCTTTTTAGCCCTCTTGGGCTTGACAGTGTCTCTCGTATTTACCATAGCCGTCAGCAGGAGAATGATCCACGTGATCACCATAGCTATTGGTTTCTTGAGAAAAAAAAAAATCCTGTGAAGACCAACTCAAGAACACATGATAAATTATTAATTTTCAAAGATTTGAAAAATTGTACCCAAACAATCATTATCGTGTAGAGAGACTAAGAATCAAATTAGTTTTGCAAAAGGAATTTTAAAAATAGATCAATTACATGATTTTGGAAAATTCCCATTATATGCCCTAAAACCGAATTTTCAGAAATCGAAGCCCAAAAATTCGTTTATCTTGAGAATACCTAGCATATAATCAAAACTAATCTACCCAGAGTTCTTATTTCAAAAGAAATTTGATCAAAAACCATCCACAAACGAAATCGATATAAGAAATTCATCACGTTTTGAGGAGGAATAAGAAAAACCGAGATTTTGATCAATAAAACTTACTTGGAGTTGAAGAACTTGAGTTTGAAAGCTTCCAAGATGGATGAAATCTAGAGAGAGAAGCTCTGGAAACTTTGGAACAAAAGATTGGAGTAAAAGAAATCAAAACCCTTTTGTTCTTTATAAAACCCTAGCCGCGATCCGGATCAGATCACGATTGCGATCCGGATCGGCTACCCGCAGTGGAAAACTGCGTTCGGGATCCGGATCGGCAGGTGCAATCCGGATCGTCTGCCCGCAGAAAAATATCTGCGTTCGGGATCCGGATCAGCTTGCCCGATCCGGATCGGCTCCAACTTTTTCTTTAGAAAATTTCAGAGAAATTCAAGAAAAACCAGAAAAAGTATGTAAGCATTTTAGCACATCAACTTTAAACAAAAAATCATCGTTTCATACAACAAGAATTAGATTATGCCAAATCTATCAATAATATCCAAAAATGAAACGAGAATTTACAAAAATTAAATCCCTTAAAGTTGAACACCTTCAATTACATCTAACTTGATCTTATGAGTAATGCCTTTATCAAATCATCAATTCGGTAAAGAAAATGAAATACAAAGATCAATAGATGTTTGAAATCCCAAATATGGTAGATAATTTATCTAGACAATCTGTTGAAGAGAGTGGCTCTTGAGCATCTTTCTTTAAAATCCCACCTTATACCAACCTTGAAATTTGACGGAGTCAAGTATTTCAACATGCATTTTACTTAATCAAAAATTGAACAACCATGCTTGGTATACATATGGTAGCTGCACACAATACTCGGACGACCGAGGTGGTAGCTCTTTCCTCCATGTGGTGGTAGTTTTCACACTCCTCATTGGGATGTAACTCTTTCCACATCTTTTGAGCATTTTACATTTCTTTGACTCCCCCTCAATTGGCTATCAATTATTTAAGATATAAAGTATTCAACCAAAAATTGATCTCGATTTCATACTCGACTAAGCAGTCAAATAAGATAATGACTATACCAAGAGATCATTGAGAGAGAAATTGACTTTGATCACTTAGAAGATGATTTAATTAACATAAATGATCATTGCAACAGTGAAATATTATGATGGCAAAAGCATAATAAATTTCTAAATGTGCGAAAAGATGCAATTAAAGTCAATTATGATCTATGCTCAATTAATGTCCTATGTACAAACATAGATAATGAACAAAACAAAACAAAAACAAAACCTATCCTAAGCAAAGGTTTCAAAAAGAAGTTTATTTCAAGGAAAGCATTCCAATTGCTTTTCGCAAATGAATAAAACGTTTTTGATCCAAAGGTTTTGTTAAGATGTCAGCTAATTGATCCTCAGTTGAAATATATGAAAGTTGAAGAGTATTTGATTCAACTAGCTCTCTAAGAAAATGATATCTAAGTTCAATATGTTTTGTTCTAGAGTGCAACACAGGGTTTTTAGAAATGTTAATTGCACTTGTGTTGTCACAAAGAATTGTTACCGAAGATGCTGAAATCCGGAAGTCGCTCAACACACTTTTCATCCAAATGAGTTGGGTTGAACAACTACCCGCTGAAATGTATTCCGCTTCGGCAGTCGAGAGTGCTATGCAATTCTGCTTTTTACTGTGCCATGCAACAAGGCAATGGCCAAGATAGAAGCATGCACCACTCGTGCTTTTCCGATCATCCACTGATCCTGCCCAATCGGCATCTGAGTATCCAACAATATCCAAACTAGTTCCCATAGGATACCAAATTCCGAAATTAATTGATCCTTTGATGTACCGGATGATCCTTTTCACCGCTTTCAGGTGAACCTCCTTTGGTGCTGATTGATATCTCGCGCAAATCCCAACACTAAAGGATATATCCGGGCGACTAGCCGTGAGGTAAAGTAGACTTCCAATCATACTTCGATACAGTTTCTCGTCTACATTCTCACTTTGTGAATCACTTCCAAGTCCCTTGTGGCTAGTTCCCATTGGAGTCGGAAAATCCTTCGAATTTTCTAAGTCAAACTTTTTAACCAACTCCATTGCATACTTGGATTGACTCAAGTGAATACCTTCATCATTTTGTTTAATTTGCAATCCAAGGAAATAAGTCAATTAGCCCATCATGGACATCTCAAATTCGCTTTCCATGGTCTCCGCGAATTTAGAAGCATCATTATCTCTTGTTGCGCCAAATACAATGTCATCGACATAGATTTGTGCTACAATGAAATTGCTTTGATAATGCTTCACAAAGAGAGTCCTGTCAGCTCCCCCTCGAGTATAGCCCTTCTCCAAAAGGTGCTTTGTCAACCTTTCGTACCATGCTCGCGGTGCTTGTTTCAGACCGTAAAGAGCCTTTTTCAAACGAAAAACATGGTTAGGTTGTTTATGGTCTACAAAACCTTTCGGTTGAGCCACATAAACTTCCTCATTTAAAACCCATTTAGAAACGCGCTCTTAACGTCCATTTAAAATAATTTGATTTTAAAATGACAAGCAATAGCAAATAGTATACGAATGGACTCGAGTCTAGCTGCAGGGGCGAATGTTTCATCAAAGTCTATACCTTCTACTTGAGAGTAGCCTTGAGCAACTAATCGTGCCTTGTTCCTGATGATAGTACCATCCTCATTTTTCTTGTTCTTGAAAATCCATTTGGTACCTATCACATTATGTTGCTTTGGAGGCTTCGTTAATTCCCAGACTTTGTTTCGCTCAGATTGATGGAGCTCTTCCTGCATTGCTTTAATCCAGTAGTCATCCAGAAGAGCTTCATCTATGTTCTTTGGTTCGATTAAAGATACGTAGCAAGCGAATCCACAAACCAACTGCCTCCGAGTTCTAACTCCTTCCTGTGGATCTCCAATAATATTCGATTCCGGATGATCCTTGGAGATTCGTAACGTTTGTTGTAACGGAGTACTCGGAGGTACATGAGATGATTCCTGCACATCAGATAAACTTGAAGAACCATTAGATGCATCATTAATATTGGAAGTATTATTATGAGAAGATGCATTAGCAGGTGAATCATCATCAAGAGAGATATCGAGGGTAGATTTTTCAGATGCAAAGTGAAAAGCTTCATCTACTTTAACATTTATAGATTCTACGATCGTCTTAGATTCCAAGTTAAATACTCGATATGCTCTACTATTTGTAGAATACCCCAAGAAAATCCCTTCGTCACTTCGAGAATCGAATTTACCAAGATTTTCGCGATCACGCAAAATAAAACATCGACTCCCAAAGATACGAAAGTATTTGATATCCGGTTTTCTACTAAACCACAGCTCATATGGTGTATTTAAAGTTCCTGGGCGCAAATACACTCGATTAATGACATAGACAGCGGTGTTCACAGCTTCAGCCCAAAAGAATAACGGTAAATTCCGGCTATGAAGCATCACACGCGCCATCTCTTGAACAACCCGGTTTTTGCGCTCAACAACACCATTCTGCTGAGGTGTATAGGGTGCCGAGAATTCATGTTTAATGCCGTTGGAAGTGCAAAAGTCAATGAATTTAGAAATTATGAATTCTCCACCTCTATCACTTCTAACACGAATGATCTTTCATTCTTTTCAATCATAATACGATGGCAAATCTCATGAAAAGAATCAAACGTATCAGCTTTCTCTTTTAAAAATGCTACCCAAGAATACCGAGAGAAATCATCAATCATCAAGAAAATATACCATTTACCTCCCAAAGATGGTTGACGAGTTGGCCAAAAGAAAGAAAAATAGTCTACATAAACTACACAACTTTTAATCGTAGAACGATTAAAGACAAGGAAGGATTTCACCTTTGCATACCCAAACCTTTTGAGTTTTGGAGTATGTTGGCAATGGTTGAGAAATTTTCCTTGATGAAGACGTCTTGTATGATTGATCTTTTTCTTTTGTCATCGTCTTGTTTGAAGTACTACCAATGTTCTTTTCCTTCAATTGATTTGCAATTGATTTCCGAGGAATCACCTTTGTGGTAGTCATTGCAAGAGGTGTTTGAGGTGAGCGTTTGACTCCCGTCTTGCAATATCTTCTTATGTGCCCTGAAACACCACAACGAAAACATACCTTAGATCTTGACGATCCCAAAGAGGATGAAGTAGATTTGTTGTCGTTGTTTGTCTTGAATTCCGGTGTCGGAGGAGGAGATACCGACTGAGGCACAAAAACTGTCCCACTCGAACTTGGACTGTCTCCAGTTTGAGTGTACCCGAGGCCGAACCGATTTGTTTGACCAAGACCAAGAAGCCTATCCAACTTACTCCTTCCCGAAGAGAATTCGCTGCAAGTCATCCTTGAGTTGGAAAATGGTCTTTGTCATTTCCAGGTTATCCTGTCGAGCCTCGTTGTAGAGCTTTGAGAAGTGATCCGCTTTATCCACCAGATTTGTATGTTCCTTCTCAAAAAGCTCATTGGACTCTTGAAGGGAAACATTTACTTTTATCAGATTTTCCCTTTCCACTTCAAGAGCGTTTGAGAGAGAAGTTGCCCTTTTTGCTTCTTCTTCGAGATCATGCAATCTCCCTCTCAAACTCTTGTTTTGCTTAGCCACTTTCTTTGAATCCCTCAAAAGTCTGTGGTAGGCTAGAGCAAAATCTTCACCTTCCGAATCATCCGATTCGTTGTCCGTTGCAATCTTTTCAACAGTGGAGTTGGACAATGACTCGGACGTACTTGCCATAAAGCACATGAAGGGTGAAGATGTGGACGCGTGGAATGCCGTGGTGCTCTTTTCTTCATCACTTGAAGACGACTCATTTGACGTTGAGTTGTCATCCCAAGTGACGACTTGCATCGCCTTCTTCTTTGCCGGATACTTGTTGGGACACTCCGTTGCAATGTGGCCGTAGCCTCGACATTTGAAGCATTGTAGTTGTCCCTCTGAACTTTTCTTATCCTTGAGAAGTTCTCTTGCTTTCTTGACTTGTAACTTGAAGTACCCTTGCCTTTGTTCGACTTTCGAAGGATGGAGATTTACTTGAATTACCCTTCGAAAGTTACGGCGAAACTTCCTTGTCAAGAGAGCGAGCTGCTTCTCAAATTCTCCATAGAAAGGTTCTCGTCATCGTCTGAGGAGGAGGTATCCGCGTCTTCTTCCTTAGTTGTTTTCAACGCATAACCTGAAGACTTAGAAGAGGATGCTTTTCCAGAAGAATTGTTAGTAGTAAATGTCATTTCATATGTTTGTAATGAACCAACTAATTCTTCTACACGCATTTCGTCCGGGTGTTTAATAGTTTCAATGGCTGTAAACCTTTGGGCGAAATCGGTTCAGGAAGAGTTCTTAAGATCTTTCTTACAACCTTAAATTCTGGAATCTTCTCTCCCAGGTTAGCACATGAGTTTACGATGTCTTGCAATCGTGTATAATAGTCCGTGAAAGATTCATTTTCTGCCATAAAAATGGAGTCAAATCTGCTCGTAGCATTTGCAGCTTTTGAATCTTCACGAGGTTAGTTCCCTCATGTGTAACCTGGAGAACATCCCAGATTTCTTTCGCAGTCTCACATGCCGAGACGCGAGAGAATTCAGTTTGAGATAAGGCATTAAAAAATAGCATTAATTCCCTTGCCATTGTAAGAAGATATATCTAACTCTTCCTTGGGTCCATTTCGACCTAGGTTGAGGGTGCGAACATCACCAATAAATTCAGTTGGATTAGACCATCCTAATTCAATTGATTGCCACACCCGTTCGTCGATGGAAATTAAAAAGGCTTTCATCCGTACTTTCCAGTACGCATAATTTGTTCCATCAAAGAACGGGGCTCGGTTGATGTTTCCACCTTCAACCATTGTTTACAACCCTATTCCCTCTCTGATACCACTTGTTGGGTTATATGTAATATAGATCTAAATAGGGGAAGAAACACCTAGAGGGGGGTGAATAGGTGTAAACGTATAAACACTCAAAAATCGTTGCGATAAAAAACCCAATGCGGAAATAAAAATAACACGCAAGATTTTTACGTGGAAAAACTCCAAACCGGAGTAAAAAACCACGGGACCGATAACACGGCGAAATCCACTAGAATTAAAACACGTACAAGGTGATTTACCGTACACACTTACGACTCAACCTTTTCCATACGCTCCTAGAGGATCTTCTCCGCTCGCTCCACGACGCTTCTCGAATCCACGATCTGCGCCCAACGCCGAATCCACGGCGTCCAACGTCGAATCCACGACGTCCGACCGAATCCACGGTCTTCACCCAGTAGCACCCTTCGAATCCACGAACGTGCCTCGCTCCGAATCCACGAGAGCGGTTGAACCTTGAATCCACAAGGACACGCGAATCCACGCGCCGATTTTGGGAAATCGTTGTTTTTGGGTGGTGATGATCCGCCGAATACTTAGATCAAAGATAGATAGGAAATACCATCTAAGTATTCATTAGTTGATTCAACTCAAGATGTGAGTATGAAAACCTAGAATCAAACTAATCAATATAGATGAAGAAACATAGAGTATTACTAATGATTCCTTTCTTCTCTATATGTGGATCTTAGGCGTATAAGATGATATTTGATTATGACGGCTCTATGTGGATTAACCCTAGAAAAAGAATCATAGGGTCTATTTATAGGTTAGAAACCCTAGGAAGGAGATAAGAATCAAAAACCTATCATTTCTGGAATTTTTACGGACGGCGATCGGATCGGATTTGGGCGATCCGGATTGCAGTAGCAGAAAGACGTTTCCAGAAAAACAAACGTTCGGGATCCGGATCGGAATGCCTGATCCGGATCGTTCATACAATCAGAAACTCAACGTTCGGGATCCGGATCGTGCAGATGCTGTGATCCGGATTGAAGTAATGTATGAAACAACATCCTTCGGGATCCGATCGCTGGCTCTGATCCGGATCCTGAACATGTCCGAACACCAGTTTTTGATTTTTATGCAATAAAAATTCTTCCAGGTGTTTCTACACTACAAGAAGTATTCGGATCACCAATAATCTTTAGTTAAACATACCTGATCCTTTTGAATTCTTCTTTCTTGAGATTGAGTTAAATGATCCAACCTTCTTCACCTTCAATCTTCAAGACTTGAACCTTTCACGAAACTACGCCAACTCAAATTCCGTAACAGTTTTCCCCTATTTAGATCCATATTCTATATAACCCAACAGACCTTGTGGGTACGTCGGGGTTTAAGGCTTTACCCATAGGGGAGGCTACTGGTTTTACTAGTGATTCTCACCCCCTATTGTTGTTTTTTCCCCTTTCCTCCCTTTGTTTTGCAGTGTCTGCTGTGGGAGTTGCGGATCTTCGGTTGTCTGTTCGAGGCGAGGGAGTCGCGAGATAGATCCCTACCAGTGTTGATTTCTACAGTGGGATAGATGTACCAACCCGGATTGTGGGTTTCACTGTACACAGTTGTATATTATTATTTCAGTTTATCTCCCTTTTTCGATTTATAGATGTTGTATAGGTGGTTTTTACTTGTATTACAGTTTCGGTGGACCGGATTATTGTATCTTTATTTTTGGGAGATGGATATTGTACTTTTACTTTTCAGTTGTACAGTGATTCGGATTTTTATTACAGCAGTTTTTCTTCAGCTCTGATATCTATTTAGTTATTAGATGATACTTTGCAGGTTGGACGCTTCGCTTATGCGGGGTTCCGCATAGGTGGCGGATCTGTTGGCGAGCTCGGGTCGCAATTTTCGACCCCCGGGGCGTGACAAGTATCAACCACAGCCCATTCCTTCCAATTAAGCATGCAATATGTATTCACTAGTTTACTAGCATATAACATAGGACTAGCTCCAATATGCCTAGTGGGTTTCACAAGTAGGAGGATTACAATGGTACCCCACATCCGACATTCGGTCAACCGCCCTGCTATCCGCGGTAGCCGCAGTCCACCGACCACACAAGTCGCACTCCTGACCTCCGTCACCACCAAAATCCGCGGTTGCCACATGCCTCTAGTCCAATATCATGCCCTATCACCGATGTCCATAACTGACATCTGGTCACCGCCAAACTCCGCGGTTGCCGCCAAAACCCATAATCTACAATCCAGGCCCCCGGTTACACTATCCAAATCCCTGCTCAAACCCGAGCAACAATACCCCCTGACTAACAAACAGGATAAAAGAAGAAACATGGTTGTCGTCTCCTAAGTCAAGTTCCAGCATGTTTTGTAGCAGAAAAAATGGCCTAGCTAGTGACCATACAAGCATGCAAGTCCTTTACTTGATAAGGCAATTACAAGTATTCTAACTTTTACAAAACTAAGTGCATAGAACCTCCAATGTACATGATGCATAATACATGATACATGATACAATCTTGATCCATGATCTAGTTATGCTAACAATAAGCTTTTCAAGAGCAAGCCCTAACCACATGCTTTCACAAGATAAAGAATTTCCCTAACACCTTGCTTTT
>CM055075.1:2097895-2117895 GCA_029204045.2 Tillandsia leiboldiana
CGGACCGTGGGAATTTCAATCCGGACCCCGAAGGTATGTTTTTCTGGAAATAGTCTGTTTCGCTACGACAGTCCGGACCGCATAATTCCAGTCCGGACCGTCGTCCTGAAAAATTCCAGATATGGTAGTTTTTTATTCTTTTCCTCTTCCAACGGTTTCTAACCTATACATAGACCCTACGATTCATCTTCTAGAGTAGATCCGTGGAATCCAAAATACCGGTCAAAAGAAATAAATCCACATATAGAGAAGGAAATAACTAGATTAATTTTATGTTTCTTCATCTATATTAATTAATTTGATTCTAGGTTTTCATACTCAGATTTTGAGTAGAATCAAATTAATGAATACTTAGATGGTATTTCCGATCTATTTCTAATCTAAGTATTTGGCGGATCATCACCACCCAAAAAACAACGATTTTCCCAAAATCGGCGCGTGGACTCGCGTGGCCTTGTGGATTCAAGGTGCAACCGCTCTCGTGGATTTGGAGCGAGGTACGTTCGTGGATTCGAGACGTGCTACTGGGTGAAGACCGTGGATTCGGTCAGACGCTGTGGATTCGGCGTTGGACGCTAATCGTGGATTCGAGAAGCGTTGCGGAGCGAGCGGAAAAGATCTACTAGGAGCGTATGGAAAAAAGGTCGAGTCGTCTGTGAGTACGGTATATCACCTTTGTACGTGTGGTAATTCTAATAGATTTCACCGTGTTATCGGTCCCGTGGTTTTTTTCTCCAGATTTGGAGTTTTCCACGTAAAAATCTTGCGTGTTAATTTTTATTTCCGCATTGGGTTTTATTGCGCAACGATTTTTTGAGTGTTTATTGTTTACACCTATTCAACCCCCCCTCTAGGTGGTTTTTGTTGGGTTATATGTAATATAGATCTAAATAGGGGAAGAAACACCTAGAGGGGGGTGAATAGGTGTAAACGTATAAACACTCAAAAATCGTTGCGATAAAAAACCCAATGCGGAAATAAAAATAACACGCAAGATTTTTACGTGGAAAAACTCCAAACCGGAGTAAAAAACCACGGGACCGATAACACGGCGAAATCCACTAGAATTAAAACACGTACAAGGTGATTTACCGTACACACTTACGACTCAACCTTTTCCATACGCTCCTAGAGGATCTTCTCCGCTCGCTCCACGACGCTTCTCGAATCCACGATCTGCGCCCAACGCCGAATCCACGGCGTCCAACGTCGAATCCACGACGTCCGACCGAATCCACGGTCTTCACCCAGTAGCACCCTTCGAATCCACGAACGTGCCTCGCTCCGAATCCACGAGAGCGGTTGAACCTTGAATCCACAAGGACACGCGAATCCACGCGCCGATTTTGGGGAAATCGTTGTTTTTGGGTGGTGATGATCCGCCGAATACTTAGATCAAAGATAGATAGGAAATACCATCTAAGTATTCATTAGTTTGATTCAACTCAAGATGTGAGTATGAAAACCTAGAATCAAACTAATCAATATAGATGAAGAAACATAGAGTATTATCTAATGATTTCCTTTCTTCTCTATATGTGGATCTTAGGCCGTATAAGATGATATTTGATTATGACGGCTCTATGTGGATTAACCCTAGAAAAAGAATCATAGGGTTTATTTATAGGTTAGAAACCCTAGGAAGGAGATAAGAATCAAAAACCTATCATTTCTGGAATTTTTACAGACGGCGATCCGGATCGGATTTGGGCGATCCGGATTGCAGTAGCAAGAAAGACGGTTTCCAGAAAAAACAAACGTTCGGGATCCGGATCGGAATGCCTGATCCGGATCGTTCATACAATTCAGAAACTCAACGTTCGGGATCCGAATCGTGAGATGCTGCGATCCGGATTGAAGTAATGTATGAAACAACAACCTTCGGGATCCGGATCGCTGGCTCTGATCCGGATCCTGAACATGTCCGAACACCAGTTTTTGATTTTTATGCAATTAAAAATTCTTCCAGGTGTTTCTACACTACAAGAAGTATTCGGATCACCAATAATCTTTAGTTAAACATACCTGATCCTTTTGAATTCTTCTTTCTTGAGATTGAGTTAAATGATCCAACCTTCTTCACCTTCAATCTTCAAGACTTGAACCTTTCACGAAACTACGCCAACTCAAATTCCGTAACAATCTCCCCCTTTGGCGGTTTCGTGACAAAACACAGATCCACTAAAGAAAATTCAAAAAGATATTTTTGTTGCTATCACCATACAACAAAAATTTACAATGGAGATCCAAAATAAAATACATGAGTTAAACTCCTAAAACAGACTCTAGACTTAGACATCTGTACTCTCTGCACAAAGAAATCATTCTTGACAAAAAGAGATCGTTAGATACCTCAAGAATATTTAGCATTCAAAAACCAAACAGAGATAGAGTTTATGCTCATTTATACTTACCATGACATTTATATATTCAGATATGTAATTTGATCATAGTGAAACACCAACATATCTTCTATGCAATCAAGATCCAAATGTCACAAACTTGTTAGTGAACATCTTATATATATACAGATATGTAATTTGATCAAAGTTAAAAACAAACATATCTTCTATGCAATCAAAAACCAAATGTCACAACTTTGCTTTGTTAGTAATCAAACAACTTGTTAGTAATAATACATGTCCAAATAGTTAGTCGAATAGTTAGTAGGAACATGCAACAAATCACAAGATAAAAACCAAAGTTGTGATACTTACCCTTCACCAAAGTCAAAGTTGAAGTGATACTTACCTTGATGTTCACACATTCACATCATCATTGTTCAATCATTGTTCAAGTTCTCTCTAAACTCTCTCCCCCTTTTTGTCACAAACGAAGCCAAAAATACAAAACACAAGGAGAGTTAAAAACTTCAAAAGCAAGAAAGATCCTGAGAACTAAAAACTAAAGGCTAAACTCTTAAAAACCTGCACAACAACAAAAAAAAAAAAACAGAGTTAAAAATCTCAAGTTTCTGCACACGAGTCAAGTATCTGAATCCGAGGCGGAGTCCTTAGAGCTCGTGTAGCCCAGCTTTTTCAAAATTCTTTTAAGCATTCCCGACATCGTAGAACACTCTTGGTTCATCTGCTGAATGTCCTTGGACATCTTTCTGAGTTCTTGGTTGATGGAAGATTCGAAGTTTTCCTTTTGGTCAGTTCTTCTAGAAGTTGAAGAACGTTGTGTGACGACTGACGGAGCAGTCTTACCTTCATTCCGAGGAGATCTTCTTGGCAGAGAATGTGAATTGTCAAGAGGTTCATTGCTTGGCACATTCTTTTTCTTTTCTTGATGCTTACGTATTGAAGAAGATTTCTGTAGCTTCTTGTTCTTTAGGTAAACCTTATTTTCTTCATCAATACCTTGTTGTACTTCGTCAAGAAATGTGTCCCAATCTTCTTCGTCTTCTGATTCAGTGTCAATTTGAGAGATATTCCTTGGGTTCTCTTGACATGGTTCATTTATTTCAATACCTCGAACTCGTCCAGGTCGTCGAGCGAGTCTTTTTCTTTTTAGTATGGATGAAGAGGTCATTGGTGCTTTTCCTTTTTCCGTAGCAGTGGGCGGAGCCTTTTCATTTGATGTCTCTGCACGGGCTTTCCCTTTCAATGCAACAGAGGTCTTCTGTGGCGATTTTTCAGGATGTGTTTCATCCTCTGACAACTCATCCCAATTTACTTCATCCTTTTTAGCCCTCTTGGGCTTGACAGTGTCTCTCGTATTTACCATAGCCGTCAGCAGGAGAATGATCCACGTGATCACCATAGCTATTGGTTTCTTGAGAAAAAAAAAATCCTGTGAAGACCAACTCAAGAACACATGATAAATTATTAATTTTCAAAGATTTGAAAAATTGTACCCAAACAATCATTATCGTGTAGAGAGACTAAGAATCAAATTAGTTTTGCAAAAGGAATTTTAAAAATAGATCAATTGCATGATTTTGGAAAATTCCCATTATATGCCCTAAAACCGAATTTTCAGAAATCGAAGCCCAAAAATTCGTTTATCTTGAGAATACCTAGCATATAATCAAAACTAATCTACCCAGAGTTCTTATTTCAAAAGAAATTTGATCAAAAACCATCCACAAACGAAATCGATATAAGAAATTCATCACGTTTTGAGGAGGAATAAGAAAAACCGAGATTTTGATCAATAAAACTTACTTGGAGTTGAAGAACTTGAGTTTGAAAGCTTCCAAGATGGATGAAATCTAGAGAGAGAAGCTCTGGAAACTTTGGAACAAAAGATTGGAGTAAAAGAAATCAAAACCCTTTTGTTCTTTATAAAACCCTAGCCGCGATCCGGATCAGATCACGATTGCGATCCGGATCGGCTACCCGCAGTGGAAAACTGCGTTCGGGATCCGGATCGGCAGGTGCAATCCGGATCGTCTGCCCGCAGAAAAATATCTGCGTTCGGGATCCGGATCAGCTTGCCCGATCCGGATCGGCTCCAACTTTTTCTTTAGAAAATTTCAGAGAAATTCAAGAAAAACCAGAAAAAGTATGTAAGCATTTTAGCACATCAACTTTAAACAAAAAATCATCGTTTCATACAACAAGAATTAGATTATGCCAAATCTATCAATAATATCCAAAAATGAAACGAGAATTTACAAAAATTAAATCCCTTAAAGTTGAACACCTTCAATTACATCTAACTTGATCTTATGAGTAATGCCTTTATCAAATCATCAATTCGGTAAAGAAAATGAAATACAAAGATCAATAGATGTTTGAAATCCCAAATATGGTAGATAATTTATCTAGACAATCTGTTGAAGAGAGTGGCTCTTTGAGCATCTTTCTTTAAAATCCCACCTTATACCAACCTTGAAATTTGACGGAGTCAAGTATTTCAACATGCATTTTACTTAATCAAAAATTGAACAACCATGCTTGGTATACATATGGTAGCTGCACACAATACTCGGACGACCGAGGTGGTAGCTCTTTCCTCCATGTGGTGGTAGTTTTCACACTCCTCATTGGGATGTAACTCTTTCCACATCTTTTGAGCATTTTACATTTCTTTGACTCCCCCTCAATTGGCTATCAATTATTTAAGATATAAAGTATTCAACCAAAAATTGATCTCGATTTCATACTCGACTAAGCAGTCAAATAAGATAATGACTATACCAAGAGATCATTGAGAGAGAAATTGACTTTGATCACTTAGAAGATGATTTAATTAACATAAATGATCATTGCAACAGTGAAATATTATGATGGCAAAAGCATAATAAATTTCTAAATGTGCGAAAAGATGCAATTAAAGTCAATTATGATCTATGCTCAATTAATGTCCTATGTACAAACATAGATAATGAACAAAACAAAACAAAAACAAAACCTATCCTAAGCAAAGGTTTCAAAAAGAAGTTTATTTCAAGGAAAGCATTCCAATTGCTTTTCGCAAATGAATAAAACGTTTTTGATCCAAAGGTTTTGTTAAGATGTCAGCTAATTGATCCTCAGTTGAAATATATGAAAGTTGAAGAGTATTTGATTCAACTAGCTCTCTAAGAAAATGATATCTAAGTTCAATATGTTTTGTTCTAGAGTGCAACACAGGGTTTTTAGAAATGTTAATTGCACTTGTGTTGTCACAAAGAATTGTTACCGAAGATGCTGAAATCCGGAAGTCGCTCAACACACTTTTCATCCAAATGAGTTGGGTTGAACAACTACCCGCTGAAATGTATTCCGCTTCGGCAGTCGAGAGTGCTATGCAATTCTGCTTTTTACTGTGCCATGCAACAAGGCAATGGCCAAGATAGAAGCATGCACCACTCGTGCTTTTCCGATCATCCACTGATCCTGCCCAATCGGCATCTGAGTATCCAACAATATCCAAACTAGTTCCCATAGGATACCAAATTCCGAAATTAATTGATCCTTTGATGTACCGGATGATCCTTTTCACCGCTTTCAGGTGAACCTCCTTTGGTGCTGATTGATATCTCGCGCAAATCCCAACACTAAAGGATATATCCGGGCGACTAGCCGTGAGGTAAAGTAGACTTCCAATCATACTTCGATACAGTTTCTCGTCTACATTCTCACTTTGTGAATCACTTCCAAGTCCCTTGTGGCTAGTTCCCATTGGAGTCGGAAAATCCTTCGAATTTTCTAAGTCAAACTTTTTAACCAACTCCATTGCATACTTGGATTGACTCAAGTGAATACCTTCATCATTTTGTTTAATTTGCAATCCAAGGAAATAAGTCAATTAGCCCATCATGGACATCTCAAATTCGCTTTCCATGGTCTCCGCGAATTTAGAAGCATCATTATCTCTTGTTGCGCCAAATACAATGTCATCGACATAGATTTGTGCTACAATGAAATTGCTTTGATAATGCTTCACAAAGAGAGTCCTGTCAGCTCCCCCTCGAGTATAGCCCTTCTCCAAAAGGTGCTTTGTCAACCTTTCGTACCATGCTCGCGGTGCTTGTTTCAGACCGTAAAGAGCCTTTTTCAAACGAAAAACATGGTTAGGTTGTTTATGGTCTACAAAACCTTTCGGTTGAGCCACATAAACTTTCTCATTTAAAAACCCATTTAGAAACGCGCTCTTAACGTCCATTTAAAATAATTTGATTTTAAAATGACAAGCAATAGCAAATAGTATACGAATGGACTCGAGTCTAGCTGCAGGGGCGAATGTTTCATCAAAGTCTATACCTTCTACTTGAGAGTAGCCTTGAGCAACTAATCGTGCCTTGTTCCTGATGATAGTACCATCCTCATTTTTCTTGTTCTTGAAAATCCATTTGGTACCTATCACATTATGTTGCTTTGGAGGCTTCGTTAATTCCCAGACTTTGTTTCGCTCAGATTGATGGAGCTCTTCCTGCATTGCTTTAATCCAGTAGTCATCCAGAAGAGCTTCATCTATGTTCTTTGGTTCGATTAAAGATACGTAGCAAGCGAATCCACAAACCAACTGCCTCCGAGTTCTAACTCCTTCCTGTGGATCTCCAATAATATTCGATTCCGGATGATCCTTGGAGATTCGTAACGTTTGTTGTAACGGAGTACTCGGAGGTACATGAGATGATTCCTGCACATCAGATAAACTTGAAGAACCATTAGATGCATCATTAATATTGGAAGTATTATTATGAGAAGATGCATTAGCAGGTGAATCATCATCAAGAGAGATATCGAGGGTAGATTTTTCAGATGCAAAGTGAAAAGCTTCATCTACTTTAACATTTATAGATTCTACGATCGTCTTAGATTCCAAGTTAAATACTCGATATGCTCTACTATTTGTAGAATACCCCAAGAAAATCCCTTCGTCACTTCGAGAATCGAATTTACCAAGATTTTCGCGATCACGCAAAATAAAACATCGACTCCCAAAGATACGAAAGTATTTGATATCCGGTTTTCTACTAAACCACAGCTCATATGGTGTATTTAAAGTTCCTGGGCGCAAATACACTCGATTAATGACATAGACAGCGGTGTTCACAGCTTCAGCCCAAAAGAATAACGGTAAATTCCGGCTATGAAGCATCACACGCGCCATCTCTTGAACAACCCGGTTTTTGCGCTCAACAACACCATTCTGCTGAGGTGTATAGGGTGCCGAGAATTCATGTTTAATGCCGTTGGAAGTGCAAAAGTCAATGAATTTAGAAATTATGAATTCTCCACCTCTATCACTTCTAACACGAATGATCTTTTCATTCTTTTCAATCATAATACGATGGCAAATCTCATGAAAAGAATCAAACGTATCAGCTTTCTCTTTTAAAAATGCTACCCAAGAATACCGAGAGAAATCATCAATCATCAAGAAAATATACCATTTACCTCCCAAAGATGGTTGACGAGTTGGCCAAAAGAAAGAAAAATAGTCTACATAAACTACACAACTTTTAATCGTAGAACGATTAAAGACAAGGAAGGATTTCACCTTTGCATACCCAAACCTTTTGAGTTTTGGAGTATGTTGGCAATGGTTGAGAAATTTTCCTTGATGAAGACGTCTTGTATGATTGATCTTTTTCTTTTGTCATCGTCTTGTTTGAAGTACTACCAATGTTCTTTTCCTTCAATTGATTTGCAATTGATTTCCGAGGAATCACCTTTGTGGTAGTCATTGCAAGAGGTGTTTGAGGTGAGCGTTTGACTCCCGTCTTGCAATATCTTCTTATGTGCCCTGAAACACCACAACGAAAACATACCTTAGATCTTGACGATCCCAAAGAGGATGAAGTAGATTTGTTGTCGTTGTTTGTCTTGAATTCCGGTGTCGGAGGAGGAGATACCGACTGAGGCACAAAAACTGTCCCACTCGAACTTGGACTGTCTCCAGTTTGAGTGTACCCGAGGCCGAACCGATTTGTTTGACCAAGACCAAGAAGCCTATCCAACTTACTCCTTCCCGAAGAGAATTGCTGCAAGTCATCCTTGAGTTGGAAAATGGTCTTTGTCATTTCCAGGTTATCCTGTCGAGCCTCGTTGTAGAGCTTTGAGAAGTGATCCGCTTTATCCACCAGATTTGTATGTTCCTTCTCAAAAAGCTCATTGGACTCTTGAAGGGAAACATTTACTTTTATCAGATTTTCCCTTTCCACTTCAAGAGCGTTTGAGAGAGAAGTTGCCCTTTTTGCTTCTTCTTCGAGATCATGCAATCTCCCTCTCAAACTCTTGTTTTGCTTAGCCACTTTCTTTGAATCCCTCAAAAGTCTGTGGTAGGCTAGAGCAAAATCTTCACCTTCCGAATCATCCGATTCGTTGTCCGTTGCAATCTTTTCAACAGTGGAGTTGGACAATGACTCGGACGTACTTGCCATAAAGCACATGAAGGGTGAAGATGTGGACGCGTGGAATGCCGTGGTGCTCTTTTCTTCATCACTTGAAGACGACTCATTTGACGTTGAGTTGTCATCCCAAGTGACGACTTGCATCGCCTTCTTCTTTGCCGGATACTTGTTGGGACACTCCGTTGCAATGTGGCCGTAGCCTCGACATTTGAAGCATTGTAGTTGTCCCTCTGAACTTTTCTTATCCTTTGAGAAGTTCTCTTGCTTTCTTGACTTGTAACTTGAAGTACCCTTGCCTTTGTTCGACTTTCCGAAGGATGGAGATTTACTTGAATTACCCCTTCGAAAGTTACGGCGAAACTTCCTTGTCAAGAGAGCGAGCTGCTTCTCAAATTCCTCCATAGAAAGGTTCTCGTCATCGTCTGAGGAGGATGTATCCGCGTCTTCTTCCTTAGTTGTTTTCAACGCATAACCTGAAGACTTAGAAGAGGATGCTTTTCCAGAAGAATTGTTAGTAGTAAATGTCATTTCATATGTTTGTAATGAACCAACTAATTCTTCTACACGCATTTCGTCCGGGTGTTTAATAGTTTCAATGGCTGTAACCTTTGGGCGAAATCGTTCAGGAAGAGTTCTTAAGATCTTTCTTACAACCTTAAATTCTGGAATCTTCTCTCCCAGGTTAGCACATGAGTTTACGATGTCTTGCAATCGTGTATAATAGTCCGTGAAAGATTCATTTTCTGCCATAAAAATGGAGTCAAATCTGCTCGTAAGCATTTGCAGCTTTTGAATCTTCACGAGGTTAGTTCCCTCATGTGTAACCTGGAGAACATCCCAGATTTCTTTCGCAGTCTCACATGCCGAGACGCGAGAGAATTCAGTTTGAGATAAGGCATTAAAAATAGCATTAATTCCCTTGCCATTGTAAGAAGATATATCTAACTCTTCCTTGGTCCATTTCGACCTAGGTTTGAGGGTGCGAACATCACCAATAAATTCAGTTGGATTAGACCATCCTAATTCAATTGATTGCCACACCCGTTCGTCGATGGAAATTAAAAAGGCTTTCATCCGTACTTTCCAGTACGCATAATTTGTTCCATCAAAGAACGGGGCTCGGTTGATGTTTCCACCTTCAACCATTGTTTACAACCCTATTCCCTCTCTGATACCACTTGTTGGGTTATATGTAATATAGATCTAAATAGGGGAAGAAACACCTAGAGGGGGGTGAATAGGTGTAAACGTATAAACACTCAAAAATCGTTGCGATAAAAAACCCAATGCGGAAATAAAAATAACACGCAAGATTTTTACGTGGAAAAACTCCAAACCGGAGTAAAAAACCACGGGACCGATAACACGGCGAAATCCACTAGAATTAAAACACGTACAAGGTGATTTACCGTACACACTTACGACTCAACCTTTTCCATACGCTCCTAGAGGATCTTCTCCGCTCGCTCCACGACGCTTCTCGAATCCACGATCTGCGCCCAACGCCGAATCCACGGCGTCCAACGTCGAATCCACGACGTCCGACCGAATCCACGGTCTTCACCCAGTAGCACCCTTCGAATCCACGAACGTGCCTCGCTCCGAATCCACGAGAGCGGTTGAACCTTGAATCCACAAGGACACGCGAATCCACGCGCCGATTTTGGGGAAATCGTTGTTTTTGGGTGGTGATGATCCGCCGAATACTTAGATCAAAGATAGATAGGAAATACCATCTAAGTATTCATTAGTTTGATTCAACTCAAGATGTGAGTATGAAAACCTAGAATCAAACTAATCAATATAGATGAAGAAACATAGAGTATTATCTAATGATTTCCTTTCTTCTCTATATGTGGATCTTAGGCCGTATAAGATGATATTTGATTATGACGGCTCTATGTGGATTAACCCTAGAAAAAGAATCATAGGGTCTATTTATAGGTTAGAAACCCTAGGAAGGAGATAAGAATCAAAAACCTATCATTTCTGGAATTTTTACGGACGGCGATCCGGATCGGATTTGGGCGATCCGGATTGCAGTAGCAAGAAAGACGGTTTCCAGAAAAACAAACGTTCGGGATCCGGATCGGAATGCCTGATCCGGATCGTTCATACAATTCAGAAAACTCAACGTTCGGGATCCGGATCGTGAGATGCTGTGATCCGGATTGAAGTAATGTATGAAACAACATCCTTCGGGATCCGGATCGCTGGCTCTGATCCGGATCCTGAACATGTCCGAACACCAGTTTTTGATTTTTATGCAATTAAAAATTCTTCCAGGTGTTTCTACACTACAAGAAGTATTCGGATCACCAATAATCTTTAGTTAAACATACCTGATCCTTTTGAATTCTTCTTTCTTGAGATTGAGTTAAATGATCCAACCTTCTTCACCTTCAATCTTAAAGACTTGAACCTTTCACGAAACTACGCCAACTCAAATTCCGTAACAGTTTTCCCCTATTTAGATCCATATTCTATTATAACCCAACAGACCTTGTGGGTACGTCGGGGTTTAAGGCTTTACCCATAGGGGGAGGCTACTGGTTTTACTAGTGATTCTCACCCCCTATTGTTGTTTTTCCCCTTTCCTCCCTTTGTTTTGCAGTGTCTGCTGTGGGAGTTGCGGATCTTCGGTTGTCTGTTCGAGGCGAGGGAGTCGCGAGATAGATCCCTACCAGTGTTGATTTCTACAGTGGGATAGATGTACCAACCCGGATTGTGGGTTTCACTGTACACAGTTGTATATTATTATTTCAGTTTATCTCCCTTTTTCGATTTATAGATGTTGTATAGGTGGTTTTTACTTGTATTACAGTTTCGGTGGACCGGATTATTGTATCTTTATTTTTGGGAGATGGATATTGTACTTTTACTTTTCAGTTGTACAGTGATTCGGATTTTTATTACAGCAGTTTTTCTTCAGCTCTGATATCTATTTAGTTATTAGATGATACTTTGCAGGTTGGACGCTTCGCTTATGCGGGGTTCCGCATAGGTGGCGGATCTGTTGGCGAGCTCGGGTCGCAATTTCGACCCCCGGGGCGTGACAAGTATCAACCACAAGCCCATTCCTTCCAATTAAGCATGCAATATTTATTCCACTAGTATACTAGCAATATAACATAGGACTAGCTCCAATATGCCTAGTGGGTTATCACAAGTAGGAGGATTACAATGGTACCCACATCCGACATTCGGTCAACCGCCTGCTATCCGCGGTAGCCGCAAGTCCACCGACCACAACAAGTCCAACTCCTGACCTCCGGTCAACCACCCAAAATCCGCGGTTGCCACAAAGCCCTCTAGTCCAATATCATGCCCTATCACCGATGTCCTATAACTGACATCTGGTCAACCGCCCAAAATCCGCGGTTGCCGCCAAAACCCATAATCTACAATCCAGGCCCCGGTTACACTATCCCAAATCCCTGCTCAAACCCGAGCAACAATAACCACCTGACTAACAAAAGGAGAAAAGAAGAAAACATGGTTTCTCCTAAGTCAAGTTCCAGCATGTTTGTGTAGCAGAAAAAGATGGCCTAGCTAGATGACCATACAAGCATGCAAAGTCCTTTACTTGATAAGGCAATTACAAGTATTCTAACTTTTACAAAACTAAGTGCATAGAACCTCCAATGTACATGATGCATAATACATGATACATGATACAATCTTGATACATGATCTACTAACAATAAGCTTTTCAAGATGCAAGCCCTAACCACATGCTTTCACAAGAATAAAGAATTTCCCTAACACCTTGCTTTTCAATATACAATCACTTTCAATATGTTGTTGCAAAGATAGGAGCTCACTAACAAGTAATCTTTCCAAAATATGAACTCTAACCACATGCCCAAACCTTTCAGTATACATACAACATGATATGGATTTAGCATGATTTCCAAGTGTTTAAACTACACATCTAAAGCAAGGAAACACCACTTACTAACATTTAGTTCTCTAACAATGCAAGTAGTAACAATGAATCCATAATCTCATACAAGCATGCTAGGTCCATTTCATAATTCTAACTAGCAACATGATCAAGCAACACTCTAATATGCCTAGTGGGAAATCAAAAGTAGGAGGTTTACAACAACACCCACCTCAAAAGCTAAATCCTTGTCCAAAGGTGAAATCCACGCTCAACACAAAGATTTGCCACAACACTGATCACAACAACCCCAAAGAATACAATTAATCTTACAACCAATACAACATCACACTCAAACACATGCTGTCCAGAATTCAGTCCCAAAGATGCCCTGTTTTCACCTGCGAGATGGAGACCAAAAATTCCCAAAAAATTGCCGCTACGATCCTCGCGTCGAGACGATCAAAATGAGTACTCGCACGCCCAAAACCGATACCTGTAGGCCGAGTTACAAAATCAACAAGATAACCATCCCGAAATTCCCAAGAACAAAATCTGTAGCACTTATCTCTGGGAATAGGGATTTTTCACCTTCGGGGAAAACCCAAAAAAATCCAAGAAAATTCGAGGATGCTCCTTGCGATGTGTAGATGAAAAACGCCTACTGGTACGCCTAAATCCGACGCCTGTGCGCAAAGATATCTCCGAAACACCGATGTGCTATCCAAAACTCCGCCCCAGAAAAAGGGGTCAAAAGAAATCTCGGGAAACTCCAAGATAAACTCGAAACGAGGGGAAACTCAAATCACAAAGATCGTAGCCCTACCTGTTGTGAAGCCAACGGCGCAAGAATCAACGAAAACGGTGGTCGGAGTAAGCCGGGGGAGTCCTCGCACCCAAACCGCGACGAAGGAGACCACCAATGAACGAGCATCGCGCCGCGCCGTAAAAATGGAAACCTCGGGATTCGTGATGCGGAAAAATCCAGAAATCTGCAGATGGAACCAGCTCTGGGAGAGGAGAAATTCTCGTGAAGGTTATACAGTGAGAAGAAGAGCAGGGAAGGAGCTCTCAGCAGTTGAACTCGGCCTATTTATATGTTGGAAGAAACAATTCAACAAATGACCACCATGTCCATGGATTCGGGTGCCACACCGGATTCGGGCGCCCGAATCCGCTGCGGGAAGTCGAACAGGAAGCGCCCGAATCGCACCTGTGCTGCCACGTCATCGCCGAACACCGAACAGCAAAACCCACCGCTCACTGCGCGACGCGTGGCCCACCGCGGAAGCCGACGCGTGGCGCGCACCTGGTCAGCGCGCGCCTGCCGCGCCCACGTGCGCGCCTGGCACGCCGCCTGGCACGCCGCCTGGCGCGCCGCCTGGAGCCCCTGCCAGGCACGGTTCCCAAGGCACCCTGGTGCACCACGGTGGACCCCGCCTACCTGAGCCAGCCAACCGGAAGCCAACACGTGTCCCTCCCGGTCCATGCACCGCCCCGCGCCACTCCGTGAACCGCGCCTACTGAACCAACCCTATCACAAGCCGCCACGTGTCCTGCCCTCGGTGCACGCCAGCCCCGTGGACCGCGCACCTGCCCGCGCTGCTGCCCGCGACGCCTCCGCGCTGCCCGCGCTGCCCGCGCTGCTGCCCGCGACGCTGCGCCGCCTTGCTCCGCCGCTGCCCGCCGGCCGCCGGAACAATGCACATGTGCCTCGAAATCCGTGCGCATCATCCGGGCTCCGAAAAATACCAATAAATAGTCTATTTTCACCGTTTTCGCGCGCTGAATCCAAATCCGCTGTCCGTTTTGCCAAATTCCAACTCTAAAAATTGTCGAAGGCATCCGAAAAGATGTTCTTTTGTCCAAACTTCGCGCTGAGCCCAATTTTAATATCCGTTTCGCGCGAAACCACTTCTAAAGTTCCGACGAGGTCAACCGATCGCCCACGTGATCCATTTAAGCCCGAAGTCCGCCACTTGTGTCCAATTGGTGCACAAACACCTCCAGTACAAAGTACATGCCCCCCAGAAGCCACCAATCACTCTACAACAACTCTGCGGAGATCCAGGTCATCACAATTTGGATATCATGATAATTCATTTGATGCAATGATCATTTATATCAATTATTTTATCTTTAATTGATCAAAGTCAATCCCTCTCTCATAATCTCTTGGTATTATTTTTATCATATTTGAGAATTGAGTTAAGTATGAACACGAGATCAATTTTTGGTTGAATACTTCATATCTTAAATAATTGATAGCCAATTGAGGGGGAGTTTATCAAAATTTTATGCTCAAAAGATGTGGAAAGAGTTACATCCCAATGAGGAGTGTGAAAACTACCACCACATGGAGGAAAGAGCTACCACATCGGCCGTCCGAGTAATGTGTGCAGCTACCACATGTTTACCAAGCATGGTTTTTCTTGTTGATTTTATAAAATATTTTTTGGAATTATTGACTCTGTCAAATTCCAAGGTTGGTATAAGGTGAAATTTTTATTGAAAGATGCTCAAAGAGCCACTCCCTATAATAGATTGACTAGATATATTATCTAACTTATTTGGGATTTCAAACATCTATCGATCTTTGTGCTTCATTTTCTTTACAAAATTGATGATTTGATAAACGCATTACTCATTAGATCGTGATTGATGTTTTGAACTTGTTCAACTTTAAAGAATTTAATTTTTATAAATTTTCGTTTCATTACTTGGATATTATTTATAGATTTAGCATAATCTATTTCTTTTGATATGAAACGATGATTTTTTTATTTAAAGTTGATATGCAAAAGTGCTTACATACTTTTTCTGGAATTTCTGGAATTTTTGTAAATTTTTCTGAAGAAAAAGTTGAAGCCGATCCGGACTGAAAAATCCGATCCGGATCCTGAACGCAGAAATTGTCTGCGGGTAGCCGATCCGGACTGGATTCTTGAGCTGATCCAGACCGCGGCTAGGGTTTATAAGAAACGAAATGGTATTTGATTTCTTTTTACCTCAAGCTTTTGTTTCTAGCATCCCAGCGCCTCTCTCTCTAGAATACAATTGATTTGGAGCCTTTCAAACTCAAGTTCTTCTGTTTCGAGTAAGTTTTTATGATCAAAACTCGGGTTATTCACTGTTTTTGCTCTGTTCTTCCAAAACGTGAGGGATTTCATGTCTCTTTTTCGTTTTTGAATGATTTTTTATCAAATTTCTTTTGAAATAAGAACTCTGGGTAGATTAGTTTTGTTTATATGCCTTGTATTCTCTTGTTTAACGAATTTTTAAGCTTCGATTTCTAAAAATTCAGTTTTAGGGCATATTTTGAGAATTTTTAAAAATCATGGAATTGATCTATTTTTAAAATTCTTTTTGCAAAACTAACTTGATTCCTAGTCTCTGTACACGATAATGATTGTTTAGGTACAATTTTTCAAAATTTTAAAAAATTAAACAATTTTTCGTATTCTTGAGTTCTTGCTTGCAGGTTCTTAATTTTTCTAACGCAGTAGCAAAGATGGTTTTTGCATGGATTCTAGTGTTCATTGCAGCCATGGTAGGAACACGAGCATCAATTAAAAATGAGCAAGATAGCGCAAGAAAAGAAGAGACGAAGAATGTTCTTCAAAATGATTCAGAATCAGAAGAAGAAGATTGGGAAGAAATTTACAGAGAAATACAATTGGTTGTTGATGCTGAAGAACAATTTGACTTAAAGAACAAAAAACTGATGAAGTCTTGCTCAACGACCAAGCAGTATTCTAGGCGAAAGAATCCAGGGGCAGTGGAATTCAGATTAATGAACATCTCGCCAGAGAACAATCTCTTCCTCGAGAATCTTCATGGATTGAAGGTCAAACTGCACCATCTGCATCATCGCTACCTCCTTCGACCTCTAGGAAAGACACCACAGAGGATAATATATTTATGGCCTCCATCCAACAAGAACAGAGGAGACTGTCTGTAGAACAAGAGAGAATGTCCATTGACATACAACATCTCACTTCTGGACAACAACGAATGAAAAGGAAATGTTCCAAAATATCAAGAATACTTAAAGGAATTCTAAACAAATTGGATTGTAGCAGCTCAGACAGGTCAGATCTAGATTGACCACCTTGTTTAATTATCTGTTTGTTTTACAGGTTTTTAAGTTTTAGTTCTTACTATTTTTGAACTTTTTCACTCCCTTTATTTTTATAATTTTTGGCTAACTTCTGTGACAAAAAGGGGGAGAGAGAACTATGAAACTATGAACATTTGGACATGACAGACGACATGACATTTGGACATGTACGTTTGTGAGAACGAAAACTTTGGACACTTAAAACTTGCAAGGTAAGTATGACAACAACTTTGCTGTGTATTGTGAATGAATGCATGCCTCGACTAACTATTCGACTAACTATTTGGGCATGTAATATTACTAACAAGTTGTTTGATGACTAACATACTTATGACATTTGAAATTTAATGCTTAGATGATATGTGAATTGCTTTGATTGCTTATATCACACATTTCTGATTTTGTAAATGTCATGGTGAGTATAAATTGCTTATATCACACATTTCTGATTTTGTAAATGTCATGGTGAGTGTAAACTTCATCTCTCTGTTTGATTTTTAAATGTTAAATTCTTGAGGTATCTAACGATTTCTTTTGTCAAGAATTATTTCTTTTGCAGAGAGTACAAACGTCTAAGTGTAGAGTCTGTTTTAGAAGTTTATCTCATGTATGTATTTTTATTTGGATCATAATTGTAAATTTTTGTTGTATGGTGATAACAACAAAAATATCTTTTTGAATTTTCTTTGAGTGAATTTTTTGTTTTGTCACGAAACCGCCAAAGGGGGAGATTTTTACGGAATTTGTATTGGCGTATTTTGTGAAAGTGTTTAAGTCTTGAAGATTGAGGATGAAGATGTTTGGATTATATACCTCAATCTCAAGAAAGAAGAATTCAAAAGGATCAGGTACGTTTAACTAAACAATCTTGGTGATCCGAATACTTCTTATAGTGTAGAAACACTTGGATGGATTCTTAATTGCATAAAAATCAAAGAAACTGGACTGTTATATGTTCAGGATCCGGATCAGGTTACTTCAGTCCGGACCCCGAACGTAGGTATGTTCATTCGAAAATCCAGTCCGGACCCTCCCAGGTTCAGTCCGGACCCAGAACGTGGATTCTGCAGAAATCGCATGAACAGTCCGGACCGTGCTTCCTTCAGTCCGGACCCCGAACACGATTTTTCAGGAATTCTCTGAAAAACAACGACAGTCCGGAACAAGCTAAATCCAGTCCGGACCGTCGTGCGGGAAAAAGTCTTTTAAAGTCAGTTTTTGATTCTTATCCTATTCCAAAGGTTTCTAACCTATAAATAAACCCTAATTTTATGTTTTAGGGAACGACTGAAAATTAGAAAAATCCATATATAGAGAAGAAAGGGAAAAACTAGATTTACTCTATGTTTCTTCATCTATATTGATTAATTTGATTCTAGGATTTCAAACTCAGATTTTAAGTAGAATCAAATTAATGAATACTTTGATGGTATTTCCTATCTATCTTTGATCTAAGTATTCGGAGGATTTTCACCACCAACAAAACAACGATTTTGCCAAAAATCGGCGCGTGGATTCGCGTGGCCTTGTGGATTCAAGGTGTTACCGCTCTCGTGGATTCGGAGCGAGGCGCGTTCGTGTGATCGAGACGTGCTACATTGGTGGAGACCGTGGATTCGGTTGGACGTCGTGGACTCGACGTTGGACGCTGAGGATTCGGCGTTGGACGCAAATCGTGGATTCGAGGCGCGTTGCGGAGCGAGCGGAGAAGATCAACTAGGAGCGTATGGAAAAATGTTGAGTTGTCTGAGTACGGTATATCACCTTTGTACGTGTTATTCTAGTGGATTTCACCGTGTTATCGGTCCCGTGATTTTTTACTCCTGTGACGGAGTTTTCCACGTAAAATCTCTGCGTGTTATTTACTTTTCCGCATTGGATTATTTTTACGCAAAGATTTTGGTGTGTTTATTGTTTACACCTATTCACCCCTCTCTAGGTGTTTTTTTCCCCTATTCAGATCCATATTTAATATAACCCACACGTCGGGCTTGTTGGCGGTACCCACTGAGAACTATTGTGGGATGTAGTTCTCACACCCGCCGTGGTGATTTTTCCCCAGGGACCTCTACTCCAGTTCCTGCTGCTCCAGTTGCTGATCCTGCTGATCGAGGTGAGGGAGTCGCGAGCTAGTTCCCTACCCATCCTTGGAGTATAGCGGTACCCCTTTTTGGAGCTTAGTAGTACAGTCTGCTGGATTTTAGTAGTTTGTTACTTTTGAGAGTTTTATATTGAGAGACTTTTGTAGTGAGGTTCAGACTTGTACTATTTGACAGTGGTATTATTTTTATTTCAGTAGTTTACTTTTCAGCTCTGATATCTGTATAGCTATAGTATCATTCTTTTGCAGGTTAGACGCTTCGTCTATACGGGGCTTCTCGTATGGGCGGCGGATCTGTTGGCGGGCCCGGGTCGCAGTTTCGACCCCGGGGCGTGACAGTATGGTCACGATGCGATATGGGTTGTGGTAGATCGGTTGACAAAGTCGGCACATTTTCTGCCGATCCACAAGACGTGGTCATAAGATCGACTGGCGCAACTGTATGTCAAAGAAATCGTCAAACTTCACGGCATCCCTGCATCGATCACTTCCGACCGGGATACCCGGTTCGTATCCCAATTTTGGCAAAGCTTACAGCAGGCTCTGGGAACAAAACTCAATTTCAGCACCGTCGTTCACCCACAGAGTGACTGACAGTTGGAGCAGGTGATCCAAATTCTCGAGGATATACTCCGAGCTTGCGTCGTCGATAATGGTGATGGATGGTTCCGTTACATGCCCTTGGTAGAATTCGCATACAATAACAGTTACCGGGCAAGTATCCAGATGGCGCCGTATAAGGCCTTGTACGGGCATCGATGTCGATCTCCTATCTATTGGGATGACCTGGGCAAGCGAAAGCTTATTGGTCCGAAATTGGTGGAGGAAACCGAGGCGAAGATTTGCGTTGCGAGGCAACGACTTCCGACTACTCAGAGTCGTGAGAAGAGCTACGCGGACCGGCGACGATGTGACCTGGAGTTTCTGGTCGGAGAGCATGTGTTGCTCAAGGTGTCGCCCACCAAGGGGATCAAATGGTTCAGTTTACGAGGCAAGTTGAGCCCGCTGTTCGTTGGACCATTTGAGATCTTGGAGGGGCTTGGTCCGATAGCATATCGTTTGGCTTTACCACCAAGTTTCGACCAGATGCATAACGTATTCC